>WAAB01000297.1:5830-73427 GCA_013389865.1 Piaya cayana
GTACTGGAATTATGTGATTCAAGTAACATTGTCACTCTTCAGCAAAGTCCATCTAAATAATGGGACAGTAAGCTGGCTACCTGAGCCTGGAATACTACACAGTAATTGCATATAAAGGACTGACGTTGAACACTGTTAGTTCAGATTTAGTAATGATATTTTCTGTAGAACTGTGTATGAATAATAGGGCCAGGGGGCATCATTTGTATGGAATAATGTGTTTGCTCTACTATAACTTTGTTGGCGAAGAGGAAAATAGAGGAATATACTAAACATATTATTCTGCTTTAGAGCTTTAACTCACAAATGCACCTTAGTGGGTTTTAAAAGTCATCTTTGTGACTTTGAGTCCACAGATTTTATTTTCTGTTTTAATTTTCTTTTAATTAAAATTATTTTGAAACTATGACAAGCATGGAAATAAAATGCTCATGGAGGCACTTAGAAACATATTATTTAGTATTCGGGCTACAGGAGTTGATACTGGGGCCGGTACTACTTACCATCTTCGTTAATGAATCATACGATAGGGCAGAGCAGATTTGCAGGTGTAACAAAAATAGTGGGATTGAGTGATATTACCAGAGGATTGTGCTGTTATTCAGTGATGTATCAACAGACTGGAGATCTTGGCCAGCAAGAATCTCCAAAAGCAGAGCGAAGGGAAATGCCAAGTCCCAGCCTAGGGGAAGAAGAAACATCATGTATTTAGCTGAAAAGCAGCTTTGCAGTAAAGACCCTGGGGCTTCTCGTGGACAGCTACTGGAACATGAGCCAGCAATGTGCCTTTGTGGCTCAGGCGACCAGAAGTAGCTGAGTTGCACTAGGGAGAGTGTTACCACTATGTCAAAGGCAGTGCTTGAGTCTTCTCTTCTGCTCAGCCCTTGCTAGAGCACATCTGAAATTTTGCATCCTGGTCTGAGCTCCCTAGAACAAGAGAGACATGGACATACTGGAGCAGGTCTGGCAAGGGGCCACTGTGCCAATAGAGCAGTTGGACCTTCTGTCATATGAGGAGAACCTGAGGGAGTTGGAATAATTTAGCCTGGAGAAGCTCAGGGAAGACCTTATATTGTATAAAATTCCATTTAATAAGAATGAAGACGATGTTTTGGCATTATGCACAACTTCATTAGCACAAATTAGTGACAGTAAACAGGCACTTACACACTTGCAACAGGTTGTAGTTATAAATCCCAGTCACACCCAACAGCAGCACCTTGCACGTGTCACTAGCACCAGATTGCGATGGTGCCATGGGGGCTGCCTGCCTCACCTGTGTCAACACATGGGACTGCCCTCTGTTGTCTGCTCCTTCCCTGACCTGTAGTCACTTGAAGCTGTGGGACAGGGGCTAGGGAGAGGGATCACTGCAGGAGGAAAGTGAGGGGCAGATTGGTTGGAACAGGCACCGCTTTCTCCAGCACTTTGAGTTGTTGATCTCTTTGTTCTAGTTTCACCTTTCTACCCTACCTGCTCTGGGAACAGCTCCCATTTTCTGCCTGTTTTGAGCAGCTAAGGATGAGGCCAGTTGAGGTTACGTCACCGATAGAGGGATGACTGTTTTCTGCCTTTGTATGGTGGGTCTCAAGAGGGAGGCAAATGACCTGCATTACAGGATGAAGAGGAGAGGTAGTAACATTGTGGAATGCCTGTTACCAGCCTCGCACCATTCTCCCTCTCCCCACCTAAACTGGCCTCTCACTCTTTGCCAGCTGCTGTGAAACAGTGCTGGGCCTTCCCAGAACAGGCACTCAGAAGCCCAGAAGTGCAGGAAAGCTGTAATGTTCCTTTTGGGGCTGTTGCCCTCCCCTGCCACCTCCCAACCACCTTTCTTCCAGGCACCACACTGAATTGAGTCCTGCAGGCTCAGAACTTGAATTAGATGTGTGATTGTACTGGCAGTGACAGATAGAGGTTGTCAACATACATATTGATCTTTCTGTGTAGCTTACGAGTTCTCAATAACATCAATAACTAATAGCATAAAAGTCTCTGAGTTATTATGTACTCCGTATAAATACAGAAAAAAATCCTTTCCATCAACAATGGAAATCCATTTCCATTTGATTGATGACTTGAAAGTAGATATTGTGTTAATACAAAAGAACTTGAAACAACCACAATTTGAACAATATCCTGACATCATCAACATATTTTATAGCCAGGGTAGGGAAGGAGAGTATAATACTTCCATACATTTTTCTTTGCTGGATCCACTGATTCCAGACAGACATTTCCAGACCGTATGCTTTGAGGCTGTACTTCATTTTGCATGTTTGGTTGTGGCTCTTACTATCTCCAGGGAAACTTCCTATCTATGGTGCAGCATTTTGTGCAAAGGACAGTGAGAAAGCCTTCTACCCATCTGCCTTTGTTTCATCTTTAGCTGGCTCTCATAGCAGGATAATTGTACTGAACTTCCCAAATCAACATTGATTCAGTTTGGCTGCAGTATCTGTCCAGTATCCTTTTTCCCTTAGTTTTGCCAAACTGCTTCTGCAAAGCATAGAAAGGAGCAGGTTATACATTCATAGTCCTTTCTCTGTGATTTAGTTGTTTAAAGCACGTTTCCTTTTACATTTCTGCTATGTTACACTTATCTTTTGGTAAAGCACAACATGCAGAAGACTGATATCAGAGAATAAGTCTCTTGGTGAGAGCTCCAGTGGGATTTACCAACACTTGGGATATAGCAGAAGCGTGACATGTTGGTCTAACCCAACAGGTGATAGTGGTGGAAGTTCAGCAGCAGACTTTTGTTGAGCTTGTATGTAGCACAGGTCTGCCTGCAGCCTTTGCAAGCAAAAAAAAAAAAAAAACCAACTTAAAATGAGAAGATGCAAGTATATGGGCATTGCTTTTGTTTGGCTACTGCTTGAGGTTTAGGATAAATGAGCTTGCTGGTCATGGATGTTTTATGGGGATGACATGTAATGACTTAATGACATATAATGACATAATGCTTAGTGACACTACAAAAAAATCACTGGATCAGATGGCAAGTCTTATTCAACAAAGTAGGCAGCTGCTCCAGATGTTGCTTTGGGCTGTTTATGTAGAAGTGGATGTATTACACTATGATGAATGATGTGGTAAGGACAGGGTTAAGACTGCTTTGAGACATCTGGCTTGAGTCTTCCAAGTATTTTTAGGGCTGAGATAAATTACGGTGAAAATTCAGTTACCTTAAACTTTAGCACTACAGTAAGATTTTTTTTTTCCAGAAAGTTAAGATATAGATCCACTTGAACATTTTGTCACATCTATATTTATCTTTTAATATGGTTTTTGAAGAATTAGGACACCAGGAGTTTTGCTGATCATTTAGTTTAAACTTTTAAGAGGTCAGATACCTAAATATCTTCACGGATTAAGAGGCTGAAGTGTCTTTTAGGTGCCTCACTACTTCTTCACACACTTCAATAACTATATAGATCTGATAATTTTTATAGGATTAGTTCAGTCAAGTGCAGTGTAGGTGGCTGCATCTGGTACAGTCACTGTAGTCTCCCATTAGTGTCTATAGCAGTGAGAACTAGATACTTCTAGGGAGTGATTCATCTCATCTTAATGTTTATCCCAGGCAAGTCAATATAAGTTACATTGTACCAACATAAATCGCATCAAACCTGAAGTTTACACTACTGTAAATGTATTCTTCATGTAGACTTAAAGAAAATGTTAGAAACTACATGCTGTCTTCTACTAACTCTTCTGTGAGGTCCAAGTGACACAGGTTCCTTAGTAGCTGTGGACCTCTCAAGTCCCGTGAATGAACACCTGGACACGCAATCGTGCATCTGGTTAGATGCTTGTAGTTGTGTATATCAGCCCAAGCACTGACAAAGCCAGGCTTTCAGGAGATTATAAATAAAGCCAAAATTCCTCCTGTTCACTGCATCTGTCCAATATGTCTGTCCATGTTATGTTTTGGTCTGTTCATCTCCTTTTTTTCCCCCCTACAGTGTGCCTTTCTTTTTCTGTGCTCTGAACAGAACCTCTTCTGTTCTCTCTTGTCAGTTGCCCATCTATCTCACGTTCTCCTATCCAATTCTTGCAATGTTGCTTATTTCCTGTTTTTTGTCTTCAGAGCCTTGTTTTGGAATGGCTTAAGAGGTTGTATTCAAATAAATAAACCTATTACTATGGTAGAAACAAAAGCTGGCAATTAGAGTAACTTACAGAGAGTAAGCTGAATTAATCTGATAATCAAATTTAAGAAAAGAAAAGAAGGGAAGAGAAGAGAAAAGAAAGCTCTATTAATTTATAGGAATTTTGTGAACTTGCTGCAAAGACACCATACTCACATTTGGAAAAGTACCTTCATTTTTACTACTGCTTAGTCAGAGAGGTAATCTTACTGTCACTTGTAACTTATTGTCTCTTTTCATACTGGATAAGTGATCGAATATACCAGGAGTCTCAATTCCCAAAGACAATAGTTCTCTTCAGTAAGTAAGTTTAAAGGGAGGCTTTTAAATAAAATTTCTGTTCATTTAACAAAATTAACTGTTCAACTTTGGAGAATTTCTGAGTTACCTACTTGTAAAAAAGGCCATGAATATAATTAATCTTATTTTGGTTTTTGCCTAGATGCACAGTAGATTAATATAGGTATTTTTGTGCATCTCTTGATACATATTCTTGAAAAAGCTAACATTGTTTTAACTGTGGGAGGTACTTACAAATTCATGGTGAAAGTATGTTAGCATAAAGTATAGTTGCTCAGGAAAAGCCATTCGGATCATCAGTTTAATTTCTGAAATCTTTAGCTGAATATTAATGGTTTATGTTTTCTGATGAAGAATTGCACTGGTCATCTTTGCAGAGATGATTTCCATGTGCCCTGCTCTTGTCCCATCAAGGGTTTGTCCCATCATGAGTTTACCTTATGTAGAGGCAGTAGAAATAGTAGACGTGTTCACAACTGGCAGGACTATGTCTAAGAGCAATGTTCAAAAAAGACCAAAAGAACTCAGCAGCCCTCAAAGTAACAGAAGCCGAAGTCAGTAAACTGTTAAGACTAAGTAGATAAAGCCACAAGATGTGTGGTTAAAAAAAAACACAAATCAAAACAAAAACTGAACAACAACCCCAAAACAAAGAAATGCCCTAAAGAGCACAAATATATATTGATAGGAATGGTTGGACTTGATGATCCGATGGGTCTCTTCCAACCTGGTGATTCTATGATTCTATGAAATATGACAATAATTTGATCAGAAATGTTGTATAAAACCGAAGTGCAGTTCAGAAAACATTGGATCACAAATGCGAGAGTTGAGAAGAGGTAAGCAACTTTGAAAATTACAACTTAATCATTGCACATGAGAAGTGAGTAATAAATAATGAATTACATGAGATTGAATTAGGAAAGATGATATTTAAACCAGCCTTCCAAAACTAATAAGCACTAACAAACTCTAATGCATGTACTAAGTTTTCATATATGAGTTCCTTCTCTAAAATCAATATAACTCTTGAAATATTTAAAATTAAACTATATTCTTAAGCACTTTCCTGGCTCTGTGACAAAGATCAAGCACAAAGATATCCTTGGTTGAGAAAAAAATAAGGCTACATTAGGTTTAGTACTACATATGGACATCGAGTGATTTTGCTCAGTTTTTATCTCATCTGGGTGGATGCAAATACTGTGAGGAGAGCAGATTGATATGCACTAGTTTCAGGAGTAGATGGGATTGTAGTGAAGAGTTTTATGGAGTAAGTGACAAAAAAAGATAACAAGGTCTAAAGAAAACATTCAGCTTTCAGCCTGCAGGAACTAGGATGATGGCAGCAACTAAGGAAAATGGTTGAGAGATCTAATTGATGCGTGCGTAATCTTAAATGGTGTAGATAATGTTAATGCTTTCTACCCAGCGTGCATTCTAAGACCAGGGGCAACTGCTGTACTTAAAATCAAATGCAGACATAAAGAAACGCTTATTAAATTAATAGCAACTGCTGAAGTGGCCTGCAAGGCATAGATATTGAGAAAAACACGTTGGGGGTTACTCGGGCAACAGGGTCCTGGAGGCACTGGGAGGAAGAACTTATGCTTTCTTCCACTACTTCAGTGACATTGGAGAAGGGATTTTTATTTTGTGACTGCACTTGGGCCAACACGTTTGCCATTTTTCATTTAAAAAGAAATAGATTACAATCACTATGAGAGTGGTGAGACACTGGAACAGGTTGCTAGGGGAAGTTGTGGCTGCCCCATCCCTGGGGGTGTTCAAGGCCAGGTGGGATGAGGCTCTGAGCAATGTGATGGGGAGTGGAAGGTGTTCCTGCCCATGGCAGGGTGTTTGGAACTAGGTGATCTTTAAGGTCCCTTCCAACCCTAACTATTCTATGATTCTATGCCTCCTGAAATATTTTTTACAGCCACTCATAGATTAGAAACTACAGAATACAGCTGACATATATTTCTTTAATTTATAATACGTTTTCTGAATATATTTGCATGAACAGTTCTTAGCTGCATGTACATGAAGCTTTGTATCTACAGCATCTCACTAAAATCTGTATTGACTGCAGATAAAGAAAACCATAAAGTATGTGTGATCTTGGTTATTTTTTAGAGGAGGATTAATGACACATTTGACATCTTACCACCAATTATATTATAATCATAATTGTGACTGGTGTTTCTGCTGAGGGTTTTTAGTAGCAGTGTAGTCCAAGTTGCTGCTAGGCCAGTAGTACTTATCTTGCTGGCAGCGTCTGTTGGCAAAGCAAGTTCCCCGAGAAGGTGTAGTTACAAGTGAGTTATGTCGGACTACTCTCTAAGTACTTCTGGCAGAGTGTGGCTGCAGCAGGCAGTGCTGAGATACCAGAAAAGTTACACAGCTGAAAGAAAAGGCAACCTAGCCAGGGCAGAGTGCAGAATTAGTGTGTCATGGTTTGATTTTGGCCCCTTCAGAATAGCCAGGTTGTGGCTGAGGAAGAACTACAACTCCCAAATATTCCATGCAACTTTTTCTATGTAAATAAGGGTGTACTTGGGGGTGGGACACTTCCTTTTCCGGCTCCGGCTCCATCTTGCTTCTCNTCACTACAGCATTTTTAGTCTCTCTTTCTTTTTCTTCTCCTTATCTCCCTTGGGTCTGTGCAGGGAGCTGAGGGTTGGAAGGAAGGGGGGGCTTCGGACACTGTGAGGGTTTGGGGGAGAGTTTTGACTCAAACCATCACATAGTGTCATGGTATCAATCCCAGGACCTGATCAGGCATCTCTGCATTATGCTGCTCCTTGTAAACTACTTCCTTACGTATCACTGTGTGGTGTAGCAAGATTATAACTTGTTTTGGCTTGAAAAACCTGGGATTTGTTGCTTAGGTTTGAAACCAGAGGATGATGAAATAAATGGAACACAAATTCCTGACTTATGGCTGTGCAAAAAATATTTCTGTAAGGATATCACTGAGTTGTGAGATAAGACAGCGTGCTTTTATTTCTTGAGATGCCATATTTGTAGAAAAAGAAATAAAAGGTGGAAAGGACAGAACTGGGACTGTATCAGTGTGGTGTCTGTCCCACAAAAGAACTAGTGAATTCTCATCTTAAGTTTCATCAATGGTCCTTCTCTGTGTTTCAAGCAATATTGCAAGGTTGATTTGCTCACAAGAACAAGACCCCCCCTTATTGCACAATGAAGATATCTTTGTATTGGAAGTTTTCCCTATTTTTCATCATTTAGGGGTGGAAATAATAAGAGAGATATCTTATTTAAAATCCAAATGCAGTCAGAACAGCTGTAGTTTTAACATATGTTAGCTGAATGAAGTCTGACAAACAAACACTAATAGAATGATAATAGTTTTGGGCAGCCAGCCAGCCAGAAATACGCTATTCTGAATAGGTCTGGAAAGTATTTGGTTTTCTTCTTCTTTTTTTAAATAATTTATGGCAATATACCCTGTTTTATTCAAATGAAATATTTTTCGAAGTTTTTGATTTTCACTATATTGTTAAAATATTTTGTTATAGACAAAATCAAACTAGGTGGGAAGCTAGAATATGCACGTAAGAGATTCTGCTTCATTTGGGATAAATAATAATGCTGTGTCTGAAGCAGAGCAGAGATCTGAAGCTGAATTCTGCTATAATCCAGGCCAGTAGCCAAATGTAAGCAACTGAGTGTGGCAGACAAAGAAATACAACCCTCTTTCAGAATGCAGTTTTATTTATGAGAACGCTCAAAAGATTGTCTTTTGTTATGTTTGGGAATGAGAACAAATTTTCCGGCAACTTCTGTATATCTGCCATTTAAATTCAATGGTCTGGTCAACCTGTAGCAGTAAGCAAAAAGCCTGTGTTAGGTGTAAATGATTTCTGCGTAATATATACCTGAAAATATTTTCTAAAGAGTAGACAAAACAATTCATGATTGACAGACTTATTCCCTTAGAACAATTTTTTTTGAGATCTGCTTCAAACTGTGATAGGCCTTTTCAAGTGAATAGGTAGAAGGAATATGCAATAAAAAGGGGAGAGAAGTTGTTTATTTTCCTTTAGGGTGGAAGACTCAAGTTAAGGCTAATGCTAAATTTTTGGATGTGGTAATCCGTTTGAGATAATTGTGCTTCATATTCACCTGGCTACTTACTGAAATTCTGTATAAATCACAAAGCCTTTGCCAACTTGATCGGTTATACTGTTGACTGTGGAATTGAGGGACACCTCTATATTATGTCCATACCTCTATAATATACTTCCTTGATGTGTCTCAGAAGCAAGGTGAATTAAGTTTGTTAGCCAGTATTTATTAGGATTTACAATGGATGCCATTACTTGGTTATGGATTTGATGTGTAATTTCATTCCGCTCTGAACTCTATAATGTCTCTATTTTCTGTTCACCTGAAACATTGTTCTAGGAATTCCTTTAACGTATTATTTTCTCCAAAGTTCTAAATAGGCTCTGGCTGTTGTGAACAGATGGGTGGAAGTTTTAATCTTTCAACTCAAGAGGCAGGTGAAACAGTAATGCTACTGCCTAGATTGTTTCCTTAATTTTTTTTTTCAGCAGATGTGCTACAATTTTCAGTTGCTGTATATCCTCTCCATTACTTGAAGATAAAAATAACCCCTCCACTGAGTATCAAATCAGTTACTATTCCTCAACATAATTCACAGACTTTGTGGAAGTAGAAAATTATAACAGCAAAAGACCAAACTTTATTGTCTGGCCTGATTTCTTGCATTCAGACAGCTGCAATTCCTGCCAAATTGTGCTGGGAGTAGGTCAGGCTACCCAAGGAGGAAGCAAATAGGACCGAGTGCTCCTTTTCCTTTAGCCTATAGGCATGCATCTTTCAACTAAAGCACTTCTAGTATGGATTTTATTTTATCTAAACCAGTTTCTATCCTCAAAAATATTGATTCATTTAGAAGGCAAAATTGCTTCCTGAAATGTCTCCAGGGCAGCATGCAGCTGAATATCAATCTTATTGTGATTGGATTAATTCACTGGAATGCCATCAGCATGGAGGCGGGTTCATTCCAACCTTGGGACCAGCTGGAAGTTCTTTTTCTGGAAACTCCCAGGTGCCAAAAGGCAGTCAGTGGAAGCAATTTCAGACACGGAATTAATGAAGGTAGCAGCAGATGATATTGGGCAGGAGTATTTGGCAAAACATCTGATTTTAAAAGGAACAGTAGCTCTAATCAGATGGGTAATGTGTTTATGGATGATGAAGGGGATGTTTGTCCATGAGATCCATTCTTGTCCAGTGTGTTTAACACAATGTCTATTTTAATGTTCCCATTTGGATGAGGCATCCTGCCCATTTACCAGCTAGTGAGCCATCATATATATTCTCCTAGACTTTTATTTTACTCTTGCAACTGTCATAATGAAAACCCCTGCTGAGCATTCTTTTAATGTTCGTTAGTTTTATTTGTTGTGGTACTGAAATTTGTCCAATCCCATAAAATCCTCTGAATGTGGGTATGCTGGTGTCTCCAGAACTTTCATTCAAATAAACATTTAAGAGTATTTATGACAAGTAAAAATGTAGATGATTTATCAGTGCTGTAGGAGCATAATTTTGTGTTAGTATTTTTCTTATTCAGTTCCCCTCCTTTCTTCCGTTAACTTATGTCATTGCTTCACCTGCACTATTTGAAGATCAGGATTAGGATACAGTTAGCAGGGAAGATTTCTACTTTGATTTCTAGGCCTGGTTCAGAGCCAGCTCCCTTACTGGTCCAGTATGTTTACTCTCTCATCACCAGCAGCCATGCAGGCAAATTTACAAGAAACTTTAGCATTGTTTCTTGATATTTATTACTGTGTGTTGCTTTCCCATGCTTCGAAGATCTGTACAATGCTTCTGACAACAAAATTGCTGCACTTCTTATGTTGAAATATTTCTCAAAGTTATAGGTGTTTGCGACCATCTTCACAATCTTATTTCCACATACTTTTTCTCTAAATCATCCATTGAAGTTGATTAGATCATTGTCATGACTTATCTCCACCCAGCCAAACTCAGCAGCTAAAACCGTGTAGTTGAGCCTCCAAAATCCTTCCCCCTCAAACCCACAGGGAAAGGGGAGAGGGAAATGAAAGGAAAAATACTTACTTCAGTAAAGTGGGGACACACTTGCTTTAACTTGAAAGCAGTTTAGATTGATGTTCTTAGTTTAATCAACCGTGCCTCATTCTGTTTCATAAAGTGTTATAGAGCTGCCTTCTACTCCCCTTGTGCAGAATTGTTCCTTCCTGCTCTTGGTTTCAACATTTCTTACCGTTACCTAGTGTTATCACAAACCTTCTGTGAAACTGTAAGAATTTTCAACAAAATTATTGTTTTCTTGTTTCAAAAAGTATTGTATTTTTGGAGAAAATTTAGTTTATTTAAACATATACCTGAATCAAACACCTACTTAGTAAAATTCTTCCTTTTTTTTTTCAGTGTTTCAGCTAGATCCTTAACCTGGCCATCTGTCATATTAGGCTGAAGTATTTCTCATAACAGTTGTATAACATTTTCTCTTCTCCCATACTCTCCATTATACAATTCTATTTTCACTCTCAGTGTGAAGAAAAATTTCCACCCACCTGGAATAATGTTTGGTTGATTTGTTTTGTTTTGTTTTTTTTTAAATCTGGAAGTATGTTTTGTATCACTGGCTTTTTCAATTTTGGGTAAATTCCCAGCTTTTGTTTTAAGGTATAAAAATATCCTACATTTTATGATCTTAGAAGTCTTTATTGTAAGACACCGTTTTGCACACAATTCTATCAAGTCCATTTTGCATCAACTTTAATGCTTTACTGTTTTTCTATTTCACACTGTTTCCTGAAGTATTTCGCTTTGGATCTATTCCAGAACTGTTATTCATTCCTTCCTTTCTATTCAAAGAGTAAGATAAAGTCATAGCTCCTTCATTGCTGGTATTGAAGCCCAACTGCTTGGCTTGCTCTTGAGCAGCCCTGTATTTATCTTTCAAACAGAAGAATCTGCATGACTATGCATCTGAGTCTAGGCATACTGCAAAACATCAGGATGACCTACAGAGTTACACTGGTGTGGTTAAAACTCTCTAACTAAATCTGATTTCCAGGTACTAGGATTGAAATCTGGGCTCTGAGGAAAGTTTGGCACGGACTTCAGTGCAGTTGGGACTTTGTCTGAAATACTGGCTTGCAGTTACCCTGTGTGGACCTCACTAGGGAGCTGTGCTTTTGCTCCCCCGTGGTCTGTGGGGTATATGACAGGGAGAACTCCGCAGTACGCTAATCATATGAGTAAATCAGGTGTTATGCTTGAAAATCCTTTAACTGAGTCTTTTCATACTGGCTCCTGGCTTGAATGATCTCTAGGGTATTCGTGTTATTGGTTATTTTAAGCATGCAGACAAAATTCATTCTGATAAAACTCTTCTAACTGTAATCCATTTCTACAGTGATCACACAATAAGAATAGTTTAAAAATCAGAAGCAGCGCATTTTAGCCGTTAAATTAAGCCTTTCATTTTAGAATGTCAGAAGGCTTAATTGTGATGTTGAGGCAGCAGATCTTTTACTAAATTATTGGTTTTATGAGGAACTGTGTTAAAATATATATAAATAGATGAGGATTTTGTGGGGGCCTTTGCCACTCACTGAGGTGATGGCCCAACTCTAGGTTGTGAATAAAGCAAGCCTAGAGTCTGGTGAAAATCCTTTAACGCGATTTCAGGTTATTCATCCATCTCTCACGAGTGTCTTGTTAAAATGGCAGTGATGTGAATGAGACCAACCAGTGGTATATTTGATGCATAAAAGAAAGGCCTCTGAACATACCCTACATTCCAAGAGTTGTTTGAGCATGACATTTTCCTGTTATATGTTTTAATAAAACCTTTCTTCTAAAAGAAAATGAAGATGAATGTTCCCTTGTGATTCAGGTGTCATCAGTATTACACATAAACCTGTTTTAATCTCATCTGACTTTACATGGCTGAGAAATCTAGGTTATGAGTCTTTTTCATCTTTCTTTAATCAACAAAGAGAGCCAAGTGTTTGCTTCATTGTTTCCTAAGGAAATTTGGGCTATTAGGATACTAATTTAGGCTCTTTGTTTAAGTTACTAAAATGTCAAAGGATGGATCTGAGTTGTCTTGCTTACATCACAGATCTTTGCCCTAAAGCCAGCTCACAGCTATAGAGACAGTTCCTAATACTAAGGCTTTTTGTGTTTTTATCAGAAAAATTTACTATTCAATCTGTTAACCAGAGTTAGGTGAACCTTGACGATGATGCTTGTCACTATTGTTACTTCAGCCATTGCTCTTTACTTATTTTTCATAAGGGTCAATCAAATTACATTCGATCCAAAACCATAACAACTTGAAAAGCAAGTCCTTTACAGTCACTGCGCTGAAGCAGCCCGGTTGCTGAGAGGCATTCCTCTTCATGCTGGATTTCTAAATTCTAATTTTCTCTCTCTCTCAATCAGAGATAGAGGTCCTTATTTCCACTTTCATTGTGCAGTGGATGCATAATGTTCAGCATTACAAGGCAAGACAGAGAAGCTGGGTAGGTCTGCCTGGCAGACCTTAGTAGAATCCATAGTAGAACAACCAGGTTGGAAGAGACCCACCGGATCATCAAATCTAACCATTCCTATCAAACATCTCAATCACACCAGATACCATCAAGCTGGATCCTCATAGCCGCGATCTCGGACGGGAGCTGCTGTCTCCAGCCAAAACCCTTCTTCAATTCCTCAGTAGAGCCCACTCCACCTTCATACTTTTTCCTTTGAAATCAGCTCTTCGCAAAGTCACTCTTAATTCCTAAATGTTATGAAGTCCTAAGTGAGCCAAACAATGTTGTTTTGCAAAATCAAACCCACAATATCACAGTATCTTGAAGTGTATTTTAAATAAAATTTAATGAAAGAGCAGTTATAATATTAAAATATTTTACCTTAGACATACAGGGCAGGAGGATCTCGTCTAGCTAGTAACTTGTGAAGAGAAAGAACCTTCTCTTTTTGAGTGGTGGAGTGTAAACTGTCCAGTTATACACACTTGAAGTTGTTTGGATTTCAAAGCCTTTAGTTAGTTTAATCAAGGGAAATAAACTCTATTCAGGCTTAGGAGGTTATAACAATGCAGTATGTTCTTTGTGAATCTAAAATCAGAGAACATACCTTGCCTCTGCTCTGCCGAGCTAAATCTAGGTTTTATAATATGAAGAAATAGATTGATATCTTATTTCAGATGCTGTCTGTTCTGAATTTCAAAACAGGTTTTCCATCCAAAATATGCTGAATGCTTGATTGGTGAAAGTGTAAACTTAATAGTGTGGCTGGATGTATTTGTATAGGCTTGAATTCACCCGCACTTCCTGACTCTTCATTGAGTTTCAAAGACTTAACATAACTGTATTAGGGAGATTATTTTTCAAGAGTCAAACCAATTTACATTACACTGGGACTTTGAAAAATCCTCAACTGCTATGCATGGCTGAAAAATAAACTTGAGAAACACATTCCTAGCGACCTAAAAAATGGTAGAGGAAATAACAAGAAGTTTCTCTGGATTTGGAGTATTTTCAGAAAGGCAATCCCTTCATAACATTAGCTGAAAATAATTTACAAAAATATGCTGCTTTTGGCTTGGGCAAAAGAATTCAGTGAAGTTTTCTGATTTCTGGGGCTTTTGTGTGTTAACAGGTTTCCTCTCATTCAAATTCTGGTGTCTTCATATGTGTAGAATTAGCCACTGAGTCACCTTTGATAACACAGATCTCAGGGTCTGATTTAGGGAGCCAGATAAACTTCTGAGCTGCAGCCTTGGCTGCCATAATTATTCTCTTGGTTTCTGGTACATTTTCTGTTATCTGAACATAGGTAGAGGTGCTATTAGAGGTTTACCCTCTAATTTAAAAGGTATATAAAAGATTGAGAATATCCCCTTGGAACAATTCTCCACTTTTGAGAAGAGAACTTAGAAGGGAGTTGATGGGGAATTCATTGTAGAGATTTACTTCCTTAGAGCTTCTTCCTCTGTGCAGTGTGCAAGATGCATGATCTCAAACAGAGGATTTTACACCACTGACTTTGAAGATTGCCTAGTTTAATTTTGTATCAGGTGGTTTATGGAACTAATGTATTTAAAAAATCTCTTTAGAAGTAAATGGTGCTGGTAGGAATTTCAAGCTGTATGATGATGAAAATTCCCTACATGCACACAATCTATGGATCGTGTCTTGTTGAACTGAGAAGAATGAAGTTTTTCTTCTGGCTGCTATATAACTTTCATTTTTTTGTTGTTTGATTTTTTTCAGCTTTCGTTTGCAGCAACAACCCCAGAGTTGGCTGATAAGAAAAAATATCCTTATTTCTTCCGGACCGTGCCATCTGATAATGCAGTGAATCCAGCAATTTTGAAGTTACTCAAATATTTTCAGTGGAAGAGAGTAGGAACTTTAACCCAGGATGTACAAAGGTTCTCTGAGGTAAGATTTGCATTTCCAGCACACAGAGGGATCTACTAATATTAGAATTAAAAGGAGTTAGTTTCTCCATCAATAGCAATTAGAAAAAGAATAAACAGCCCCCTGCTTCAGTCATGTTTGGTTTTGCCTTCCTAGGTCATATTTGCTGTATTGAATAAACTTAAGTCCCTTCTGGGACTTATTTGACTTTATGGTGAAAACAACTCATGCTTTCTCTTGACTGTTTTTTTGCACCAAGATCATTGCAACCAAGTGAAAAAAAAAAAAAATCCCTACTGAAATGTATGATCTTGAAGGAGGCTTGTACCCTGACACTGATTCACTTAAAAAAGAGAGTAAATCTAATTTCATTGTGTTCCTTTTGTGCTCGGGTTTATTATGAGCATTAGTCTGATCAGTCTGAACATTGAGGGACAAAATTTGCTAAGTCTGTGGTTGAAAATGTTGGAGGATTTTACTGAGATAGGAATTACTGAAGCCCCAGAAATTATAAGATCTCATACCATGCACCCTCTGAAACTACTGAGTTTAACCCTGAGCAATATTGTGGTCATAGAAATTGCAGTAAAGTATGGGCCAAGTGCTTCAAGCATGATTTTTACAATGCAGCAGTTAAAAGGAAAACATCCTATAAGTAATTAATCAAAGCAAGACAAGCAAAAGAGTTGGTCCTTTAATTGACAGAGGCAAAATTTTAGAGGCATGCCAGTTTCATGATTAGGGATTTTATTTTCCTTCCTCAGCATTCATTAAAAAAAAAGGCTGACTTTGTTCTGAAGACTAGCATAATTAAAACTAGTGAAGAGGGGTAACAACAGGTTAGAGTCTGCTTAGATGAGTCAGATATTTTCAAATTGTCTGACACAATTAATTCACTATGGAGTACTTAAGAAATCTTAGAGTCTTCCCTTATGAGTTTTGAGAATTAAGGATAAAAAGTAAATTAATTGTAGGAGGAGGGAAGAAAACTTTGTGTCTGTCTTCCCAACAAAAACATAAATGCCCGGGGAATTATAGACCACTCAGCCTAAATTTAATTCCTGGAAAGACACTTGAGCAGATAATCTGTTTGGAATCACCCAGAAGATAAAAATATGCTAAACAATGGCCAAAATGAATTTGCAAAGAATAAATCATGTAAAGCAATCTAATTTCCTTCTATGACAAGATAATAGGTCTCAAGGAGATGGGTTAGTTGATAAGTATGATGTTTTATGACTTATAAAAATATTAAAGAGGTTCCTAAAGAGAAGTACGGAAACTTGATCTTGACAAAGATATTGTAAAAACAATTGTCTAACCAGTAGTCCTACCACCAAGGTTAATCGACATCAGATTATCTGAATTTTTTTTTTTAAAATGAATGCTGATGCAAGAGGTAACCAGAAAGTGTGATACATTTTATCTGTCTCTGGCTTGGAATTATAATTCTAACGAGTAGTTGCCAGTGGTTCACTGCCAAACAGGAAGGATGGGATTCTCTCAAGTGGTTTTCTCTAGAAGAGGTAATATTTTTTTTCTAAATAGTGGAATAGAGAAGATGTTTATTAAATCTACATTTGATAGCCACTTGGGAAAAGCTGCAAGGACTTTACAGACGACAGGGTTAGGTTTCAGAATGATGCTGACAAGTAGAGAAAGCTTTTAATATAAATTGTATGTAAGTGAAAAAGTGCAAAATGTTAGACTACAATAATCAGCTATATTAATGAAGAATGGCTATCTAGGCAGCAGATCTCCAGAGAAATATAAGGCAAACGCTACTATGAACCACAAACTGGGTAAGGATTAAAAATGTCAAACTGCTTGACCTACTTTAAAAAGTAGAAAGGAAGAAAATGGCTCCTATTTCACCACCCTTAATGTCATGCATTATTGACACTTAAGAAACACAGAATCAACTTCAACTCTGCTTGGTGCTAATTAGATGCAAGTTGGAATATCAGGTCTAGTATCATCTTCAAGAAGGAAATAAGTCAGCGAAGTTGATAAAAACGTTAAGTAATCCAGAAGCTTGTTTTATGGGAAAGTTGAGAAGTGCAAGCAAGTGGAATAGGCTGGGTAGATTGTTGAACTATCGCGGTGGAGTTTTTGTTAAGATATGAATAAACAAACACAACACAGGCATTCCTTTGGGACAGAGGAATGGTTTTCATGTCTGTCCTGGTCACTTAAGAAATATTAAAAACTGCAGCTTTCTAGGGTTTTCTAGAATGCTGCACCTGGGTTCAAAGTCTTTCCATTCCTCTTGAAAGGCAGCTTCCCTCTGTGTCAGACTGCAAAGTCAAGATAACATGATTCATTAAAGCATTCAAGTAGTGAAATATCCTGTTAAAAATTCCTGGCATTCAGGTGATTTTTGGAGAGCACATTGACTACTGGATCTTTGACATTATTAGAGCTTATTATCCTTCCTTTCTTAACTCTGTGCAGAGTTTCTACTTTCTCTTCTCTTCAGCGTTCAGACACTGGAAGCACAGGAAGAATTGCAGGAAATACTAATAGGTCATCCAGGAGCTGTGAGAAATGGCAGCCACCAGCAGCAGAGAGGGAGAACTTAAGGTGACCGGGGAAAGCCAGGTTCTACTGCAAGGGAGGAGGGCAGGACCAGAGGTCAAGGCCAGGCTCAGCTAAGGGCAAAGATCATTGGGCAGGGAAGTCCATGTCAGTAAATCAAGTCCAAGGCCAAACTGTGAAGTCAATCCATGGGTTGGGTCTTGTGATTGCTGGGCAGATCCATGGCAAAGACTGAAGATACAAGACTAAAGGTATGGGTGAAGGTCCCAGAGGAAGACCCGTTAAGGCTTGTTAGAACTGAAGGCTTCAGGGAGCAGTATGCCAGTATGTGAAGGGGTCCTGCAAGAAAACTGAGGAGGGGCTTTTTGACATGGGCTGGGCTTTAAATTGGAAGGAGGAAGATTTAGACTGGGCTTTAAATAGAAATGCTTCTCAATGAGGGTGGTGAGGTACTGGGACAGGTTGCCCAGGGAAGTTGTGGATGACCCGTCCCTGGAAACATTCAAGGCCAGGTTGAATGGGGCCTTGAGCAGCCTGGTCTACTGGGAGGTGTCCCTGCCCATGGCAGGTGGGTTGGAACTAGATGACCTTTAAAGTCCCTTCTAACACAAACCATTCTATGAACCTGTGATTCTGTGATCTAAGTTCCATTTTTCTGGGTTGACCACTATGTTCTTCAGTTGGATCACTGTCTCCTGTCTCATTGCAATTTGCACAGTGATCTTATATCCTCAAAATTAAGCTCACTTTATTTGTCCGCAAGTTAGACGGCCCTGAAAGCCATAAGCCTGTTTGTTGGTTTACCTTGCCTTGTAATGAGGCAGTTGTCTCAATAACTTAGATTATCAGTGTTACTCCAATTTACCTCTGGGGCCAAAATTACAATTCTCTTGCTTTTATTTCAGCCATTTCCACTGGATACCCTTTCTGCAGAAACTCTGCACTAACTCTCCCTTTGCATTTTAGTTTGCAGAAAAATTTATCATTCTCATAAAAATAAGTTACACCTTTATTCTCCAGGTCACATAAAGAGAGAAAAAGTAGGCAGAGAGAAAGGCTTTCAGTCCTTGAAGCTCATGTGCAATGTTATCTATGTATCTGATACTGCTAGTGTGGGTTGAGGTTTCCTTTCTTGGAATTGCTTGGATCCCAAGGATTGAGACTTTTCAAGTGACCTGAATTCTATGGCTGCCAATAGCACAGCTCACTATTAGTATCCTTTGTAAGTTATTCAGGTTTGTACAACCAGAAATGTCTCTTCCATTGGGTTAATGTTTAAATAGCATAAGTCGTCTTGGTATACGGATAATATACAAACTTCATTTCTGTTGCTTAACTAGGGCAAGCTCATACCCATTGTGCTTCCATGTCCTAGATTTTGTGGATTCCTGCCCTGTTCTTATCCCCAGGGAGAAGATTCTGCTTCAAAAGTTAATAGCTCTGTGGCAAAGGTTTATAAATGAGGTTACAAAATATTTTCAGGATTTTCAGTTTTAAGTGTTTGCTGTGGCATATAATCATAGGATAATTGAGGTTGGAAGAGACCTCGGCAGGTTATCTGGTCTAGCCTGCTGCTCAGGGCATGGCTAGCCTTAATGTTTATCATCCCTGAAGAATTACAACTGTTGCACACACAGTTTTGAGAAAAATCGTGACCAGTTCCCGAGAGAGCTTTCAGCTGACTGGAGATTATGTGGCAACTGGTGCCAATTTTGCTGCTGTCTAGCACAACTTGTTTGGGATTTTATTTTGAATTAGGCAAACCAAGTGACAGTCCTGTGGGCTGTGTTTGCTTTGTTCCATGTTTGACTGGAAAGAGTCATGAGAATGAAGTCATACTTAATTGTCAAAAACTTAAAACTCTGGGGAGCCACCAGTATTGTAGAAGATTTGTAAAGGCCTGGAACTGTGAAACAGAAAAATGTGCAATCATCTACTAGTTTTCAATAAATGCTATGTTTGCTATCCAATAATTCTAGTTTACCTTGCTTCGCATTCTTTACTCCATATTGCTCATTTTATTTATACGTGTCTTTTAGTTCATAGTATGTTTCAAACTGAAAGTTGGCCCTTGATTGCACTGGTACACTAAGAGGGATTGTGGCTTCCTTGATTTGTGATAGGATCCTTCCTCTAGACTGACTTCAGTTGTTTCTTTTTATTCCACTGTCATGTTAAAATTCAGTGAAACTATATTTTAACTTTACATTTGCTGGTATATTAATATTTCCAGATTTTAAAAAATATATATATTTACCTCCCTCTGAGTATCACATATGAGATTGTTTTTAAAACAATTTCAGTTCCAATCGTCTCAAGTGACTCTTTGTTTTTCTGTAATTCTTCACAGTCATCTCTTTATGTGATTTCTCTGCTTCTTCCTGGAAATATTGAGAACTAATGAAATTTTATCAGTGTAGGTGGCATTTAAAAAAGAGAGAAGAAATGAGAAGTGTGCAGTAAGCTAATGAAATAGTTTAACAATAGGAAAAATAGAAGATAAAATATTTTCTCTTGTGACTCTATTACAATCTTCAGTGAGTTTAATATCTTAAAATACCTTGGTGATAATATTAAAGAGGAACAACCCTTGTAAGTGGACAAAATAGCAGAACTTTTCTATAGCCCTTTTTTTTTTTTTTTCTGGCGTTATTAACCCTTGTCCTTNATTAACACTTGGGATTTCTTAACGTTGTATTGCATTTTGTACAGTGACATCTACTTCAAAAGTAAGCAGGTTGTCAGGGTCCATTTTACCTAAATGGAAAGAGTTTAATATCTATAAATTCCGGTTCTCATCCCAGAAAGTATAATACTGGAAAAAAAGAAAATAGTTCCAAATAAAACCAGTTAGTAAACAAGCCTTCTCAAAGGCTGCAAGTTTGCAGACAACACTAAACTGGGTGAAAATGTCGATCTGCTGGAGGGTAGGGAGGCTCTGCAAAGGGATCTAAACCGGCTGGACTGCTGGGGGGAGTCCAATGGCAGGTGGTTTAACAAGGACAAATGCCGGGTCCTGCACTTGGGGCACAACAACCCTGTGCAGATACAGACTGGGAGAAGTCTGTCTAGAAAGCTGCCTGGAGGAGAGGGACCTGGGGGTGTTGTTCAACAGCGACTGACCATGAGCCAGCAGTGTGCCCAGGTGGCCAAGAAGGCCAATGGCATCCTGGCTTGTATCAGAAACGGCTTGACCAGCAGGTTATTCTCCNAAGGGTCATTGGTCACTGGAACAGGCTGCCCAGGGAGGGGGTTGACTCACCTTCCCTGGAGGTGTTTAAGGGATGGGTGGACGAGCCTTTAAGGGACATGGTTTAGTGTTTGATAGGAATGGTTGGACTCAGTGATCCGGTGGGTCTCTTCAAACCTGGTTATTCTATGAATCTATGATTATTATTCTATTCCAGTAGAAAAAACAGAACAGCAACCTTATTAATTTAGTGTTTACTTGTTGTAGTCTTGCTCTATCACTGTGGAGTCTGCAAACTGGGATCTGAGTTAGTGGTTATTTCTTAAGAATTCATGGGGAAAGCAGAAACTATGAGAGAGTTAAGGAAAGACTGAGAGGGACTGGCAGGGGGAAAAAAAGAAATATCTGGTAAACTTTCAAATTTTAGCCAAAAAAACACGCTTGAAACAAGGATTTTGGTAGCTGTAGGTACACAGTATGCAAACTTCAAGGTGTGACTTCTCAGGCTTGGCTTCAGAGGAAAGACGGAAGATATTTCCAGTCTCCATCACAATTGCCAAAAGGTTTCATGGAAGCAAGAAAAAAAACCCCAAACTTTTTCTCCAAGACTGAGCTTAGAAGCATCAAATTTACCAGCTAACAGCAATGTTTAAACTGGAAGCTCTAAATAGTACCCAGTGATTTAATCCTTGAAGGACCTCTATAACTTCAATCTTGAGAGAAGAAAAGCAGATAAAATGTGAGACTCAGGAGGCAGTAAAAGAAAAATATGGGAAAAGGCATGGACGGAAGAGAATAAGAACAGGAAAACTGAAACAGAAATTGTCATAGTTGTTTAACTATATAGCTTTTTCGACTTATCTCTTCCTAATGTTTCCTTTTCAAGGTCTCCTCGTCTCCTCCCTGCATTCTGTTCCATTAATTTCCCTAAAGAAAATGCAAAGATCTGCCTGCCACATCTTTCCTTTCCTGGTTCCACCCAGGAATTTCTCCCATCTCCATGTGCTCAGCCACCTTTGGGGAAGGAGTCATCTTCTCCTAACATAATTGCTGTAGTCAGGACTTAAATAAACAGATAACTTCTGACCAGTACTCAGTAATAGTTGTAAAGTCAACTGGAATTAAAATATGTTGTTAGACTTTCTTTGAAATACCAATATGAATTTTCTGAGGCAAAAGTTGTAATTTTTTTCATTTTTACTCAACAGTCATTAGTTAAGTCTATTCTTCTTGTGTTTGGAGGATCCTTGAGATGCCTTCATGTGGCCTTAAATAGTCTTTAAGCATTTTTTGAAATAGACACTGTATCAAACAAAGAATCTTTTGATTTTTCTTTCACTGAGTTAAAAGAAAAACTAAAGCAATTTTCGCCAAGTTTGGATGTACACCTTGAAAGCTGTGAACTAATGATGTAAAAATGCTAGCAAGGCAAAGCCTGTACGTAATCCGACTTCATATATTATGAAGAGATAAGTTTTTGTTTGGTTGGTTGTTTTATTTTCCTGGTGTTTAGAAGCCCCAATCTTCTTTTATCAAAGATAGTTACAGTGAGTTTGATAGACAGAAATATGGAGATTCTGTCCTCCTTGTGGTTTTGAAGTGTCCTTCAAAGCAGAAACACAGGTAATAGACGTGCTCTTCTGTCGTATTACCTTATTCACAGTTCTTGCCTAATTTCTAGAGTAAGATCTTAGGAACAACTTAGCTCAAGATCTCCTGAACTTGCAAAGAAGAATCAATTCCCCTGTTCTGAAATATGCTTTCCTGTAATCCAAGTTGATGCTTTAAGATCTTCACACAAAGCCTGTCTCTGGAAGTGACTTTGAATATCACAGGACACTATTCATATAATGGGTAACTTTTATCTTCACCCATGTTCCTAAGTGGTGTAAGGGGGAAGAATCACTGCAGTAATTCAAAATGGAAGAGACAGAGAGATTTCTTTCAGTAAGAAATTTCAGAATCTGAAAGTAAGATATTTGAGCATATATACGGTCAAAAATATGAATACAGATGGTCATTTAATGGATTTTCTGAGGGGCATGCATGTCAGTTTGGCCTGTGGTACGAACATAATCTGTGCTAAAGGATATTTTTCTTATAGCAGTAGCATTTTTTCCAATATTTTCTACCTTTTCTTCTGTTTACTAATACATTTCCTTATATTTTTTTAGCTTTCAAAAACAAAAAAAAGAGGTTACAATATAACCTAGTGGAGAACTAGAGCTATGCAGTAGTATTATATGATTGTGTCATCTTGCACTGAACATTCACACTAAACTATCACCCTAAGAGGACCCAGGGTTCCCATTAACTGAACAAGTCTCTGTCAAAGAGAGGTGTCTTGAACAATCAAACTTAAGAATTTTTTAGAGAACTGTTCACCATTCCTTCCCGTTTAAATCTTTTATTGTACGTGTCTAATAGATTGGTCTTTTCACCACAAGATAAAAGAGTGAAATGATGAATACCTTCTGTACCTCTAATACCTATGGCTGAGAAACCTCTTTTAGTTAAGAGCTTCCCTAATAGATCTGATATAAAAATTACCACTTTCTCTGAAACCAAGACTAATCCAGACTCTTAAAAAAAAAATCATGTTTAGATTATATTAAAAATATGTTCCAAGACAATGCTTGTTGTAACAGATGTTTGCATTGCACATTGAAATTTATTGCTTATATCAGAGCATTGTCCTAGTTCTGGTCTGCTATGCTTTAGCTCTTGTTTTTCAGAAAATGAAAATACAAGGATGAAATATGCTTCTAAACAGTGATTTAACTTGCAAGCATTCCCCACACACAATTGTTTTGATTGGGTATCTAATTATCTTCCTTTCATCGGGCAATTGCAGGATATTTTCAAATTAAAACTGGTAGTGCAGTGATAAAATTTAAAAGTGGGCACAGTTGTGCATGTGATGTACGTGAGTAGTAGGAAAATGCGGTGTTGTCCAAATCAGACTAGAATAAGATCACTTCACTGAAGTAACCTTAATTCTTGCTAAGAGTTTAAATTAAAATCCTGGAAGAGTCATGGAATGTCTTCTGAAATGATGAATCTTCCCAAATGTGTATGCAAATTTAACAGAATCCGTTCCCTGTGAAAGGTAAATCTGCAAGCACTGGAATCAAGAAGATAAAGCAGCTGTTAAAATGCTTGATGTTAACATGTGCAGGACTGAGGCAGTTACTTAAGTTTAATTTAAAAAAATATGTCCTTCTGCTGTCACTTTCATTATGGATGATTAAGGCTAGAATTAACTTAGGATATGAAAATCAATTTTTAAGTGTTCTCATGGGTTTTGTTCAGTGCTATTGTCTGTTCTCAGATAAATTTATTTACTGGGATTTAATTTTTTTTCAAAATGAAGTTTTCCTAAGAACTTTGGTTATTTCTGTATAATTCTGATTGTCTGTTCCCAAAATTTATACCATCTTTTCTCTGTCTTCATTCTTGCTTTTAGATGATTTTGTGATGATTCAGGATTGAGTTTCAGCAGATTGCAGAGACTCTTGTGTGATGTGGGGAGAGTGAAACCTTTGTAGGCTGAGAGATACCTTTTTCCCTAAGAAAAGGGTTTAAAGACAGACATCAGTCATTCCTCTTGGACTTCAGATTTCAAAATTTAGGAGAACAAATGTAGTTTCACATGGTCAAAATGGTGCCTTCTTTTTATGTTGTTACTTTACATCACAGAAAAGAAAAGGGTCCCAGGTAAAGATTAACAATTCTCTTCTAAGCTTTTGTTCACACATTATCAGTCATCCTCAAAACATGTATCTGTCCTGTCTTTAATACAGTGCCATTCATCCTCTGATTATCTTTGCTACAGTGTTGCATAGACTATCTTGAGTGATGTGGATCTCTCTATAGCATGTGGCTCAAGCAGGCAAACTCCCAGAGAAATAAGACCACAAGCTGTTAGCAGCTGGATGGTCTTTGCTCATTTATCTGGCACAGGCAGATTGATCTGCATATAGTCTGACTTCCAGTGCAGATTCATGTTTTATTTACTCCCTTTTAACTTCAGGCTGGTGATGAAAGGGGTCGTCCTCACCCATAAATTTCTGCCTTCTCTGTTGCATCTGAGCTTAGTAGTCGTTCCACTGTGTAGTAATCAGCTCACATGTCCAAAGCTCCACTTGCAGTGAGACTCAGACTCTATGGTTTTAACTTTCCCTACTGTTCTCATGTCTTTGGAAGCGTGGGAACTTAACTTTCATGGAGACTTATTGACCATCACTCAAAACACAAAGATGAATTTCCTTCATTCTTTGCAAAAGTGATGACAATACAACAGAAGTGAAACAGGAGGAAGTTGTCAGAGTTACAGTGGAACCTCTAGAGGTTTTGACAATACTAGAGTACTAGATTCAGCATAGTTCTTCTTGGTAGTCGTAATTATTAAGAGGCCATGGGATTATAGGAAAGTAATAGCATTATGATACAGGAAATGTGAAGAAAACAGAAGGATAGAACCTTGTCCTAGATTTGCCATATACATTAACGTATGGGCACTTCAGAGGAGCACTGCAGCTGTTTTCCCAGAAAGGATTTAGTGGATTTCTCCACTATGGTGGCTTGTAGGCTCTTCCTTGCTTACATGCAAATGATAGAGGTGATCCTGCCCTAAGACTTATTTTTTTGGCTCAATCCCATCACTCCTGGCCCTTTGCTTATAAACCCTCCCTGTGCATCAGTCCCTCACAGTGTTACTGGTTGTTTTTTTCCACTGTCATGCCTAGTTTTGAGTGTCTCTTTACCAGGTCAGCCTTTCCTCCACTTAGCCAGAGGATTCCCAACTCTCCTAGGCAGACCATCTGTGAACAGGGTCCCATAGTTGTAGAAACTGAACGTTTGTGCCAAAACTACCTCCACAACCAACCATGGACATGGATTATTGGCCTCTTCTTTCTTCTTACAGCCTTTCCCCTCACTGGCAGCAGGAAAGAACATCACCAACTGGGCCCTCGTTGTCCTGATTATTGGTCCCCCTAGAGCTGTGAATTAGTCACTTTTGATACGCTCTAGGAAACGTCATTGGTACCCATGTGGAAGAACAGGAGGGGGTAGTAGTCAGTGGGTCAGACAAGCTTTGCTAGTCTTTCCACAACATACTGGATCCAGCTCCTCAGAAAGCAATGAGCCTCCCTAGATGACAGGTTGGGTCCAGATGAGTGCCTCTGTTCTTCACAGCGAGGAGCCACTTGTTACTGTTTTGTGCTACTTCAACCTGGTGGTCTTGCATGATCTCGGGTCAGTTGACCCAGATATTTTTCTTGAAAGCACATGGTTTCCCTTAAACTTGGAGGGTGGAGAACCCCTTACATAGTTGTAAGCCTTTGGGTGGAGTAGGAGCCTTCCTCTTCATGCTAGAGGTCACCCACTTGGAATGGATACTGCCTGCATCTACACTACAGCTTTAGAGTCCAGGGCTATTCAAACTGTAGTATCTCTGAGGAGACCTCATCTCTCCTCTCCACCATCTTTTCTGATTTTGTGCAACCTGTTGATTTTCTCCTGTAACTCCTCTGCTTGGAGACAGAGCCCTTCAAAGGCAGCACAATTCCTGCAGGACAGAGGTCCATCTCTCTTGACATCAGAGACAGGCTCTGGATACTCCGTGCAGCTTGGGACTTGGAGGGCTACATCCACCATCCAAAGCACCACGTGGGCTGAAGCCTCTACCCTTGCAGGGTCAGCTACTCCAAAATCTGCTGGGAAACTACTCTGTGGTGCACCACTATCACATCTGAAACTGTTTGTTCTGGCTTAAACAGAGCTGTTCTTCGCTTCCTCCTTCTTTACGCTGTTCTGCAGAAGCTACTCTATCTGCTGGCTGCCTTTGAGAGCTGTGCTCTGGATCTAGCTTTTATATATGCTTATCCCAAGCCCCAGCTGAAAGAGTGTTTGATCCTCCCTAATTAGGGGGCAAATGCAGTAAAATCTCCAGGCACCTTGGGTCAAAGGCATCTAATAAGGCTTATTAGAAGTTGCTAGAGCTTCCCTGGCACCCTACCATAATGGCTCCCCTTATCCTTGCCTGAGAGCAACAGGTACCCTCAAATTTCTCAGAGGGTTCTCAGGGGTACCCTGATAATCCTGGACCTTGTCCTCAGAGGTTCCCAAACAAGAACCTGGAGACTGCTGCATAATTTGCTGAGTCTGGCTGGGAGGCAGGAATAGCAAAGTATTGAGGGAAACAATAAATAGGGAGACAGAGGGCAGGAAAGATAAATCACAACATAGTTTTATCAAAGGAAGATTGTTTCAGAGATTGTAAGCTAATTGATTTCTTAGAACTGAAGGAGTGGAGTTTTATGCTTAGTTGGTTGGTACTGTAACCTGCGGGAGCTGGGTGGAACAGAGATCGATACAAGGTGTTCCAAGACAGCTCAGGAATACAGCCAGAGGGAAGAGTACTACAAATCATATTGTAAGGATACTTCTCAGGATAGAGAAGCTGGCCGTGATTTTTTTTAATTATTTGTTTTAAAGGAGTAGCACTGGGACCAGTTATTTTCAGTGTGTTATTTTGTTATACTGGGGACAGCAAAGCATAAACTTGAGAACGCATACAACTTGAGTTGTAGATGACAGACGATAAAGTTATTCCAATAATAATAAGAAATCTATCATCATAAAGAATCGTCTGTATGATTTTTTAAAAAGAAATCAGAAAATGAAGTGTAGAACTTCACAGGGTAGACTTTGCATGTGCTAAGCTTCTTAGAATTTGTAGGATTTTAATTTAACATATGCCAGCTGTCTCAGGACCCTAAGACATTGGTGATACTTGCAAATTCTCTCTCTTTTAAACTTTTTCCCTTTGAAACATTATAGCTGTGTCTTTTAGTAATTTATTATAGATTTAAGCTTTGGTTTTGCAAAGTGTTTTATAGCCTACAGCATATGAGGAGACTTCCTATATGTGAATTTTTTTTTATTCTGTGTACCAGCTGTTTGCTTGTACCAGGCAATCCCTTTCAGTGATAGGTTCTTGTGGACTTCAGAGATCCTCCATTTTTAACAAGAATCTCCTTTCCTTGTTCTTTTCTAGATCTAATCAAACAGAATTGTAACCATGAACATCTTCTGCAAATGAGGATTTTAAATTTGCTTATTTAGTGTTCTGTCAGTTTGTGGAGAACTTATTTAATTAAAAAATATATAAATTTTTTCTTGTTAGAAAATACAGAGTTAATCAAACTGACAATTATTGAAAATATTACAACAATAATCATACTGTTATGATATTGCACATACATGTCATTATGAACAATCTTGTGCTGAACGCTGCTTCTTAAGTCAGGATCAGAAAAGCTACTTGGACGTTATATTAGTGTTCCTTGGCTAAAGGAATGCATGACTGCTTCCAGCACACGTTTCTAAACTTTGGCTGCAGTCAAAACAGTTGAAGAGGACTTGAGACAATGCTTCTATAAATGTCAAAAGCTAAATTGCGTACATGCTAAATAGGAGTTAAATTTGCTTAAAAATGTTATTGCAGTGGCTGTCTTGGCTTCATCTCCAGAACTCTTTGCAACTGCTTTGACATTAGAGGAAGTTTTAAAGAGGCCCATAAAGCTGAGTCTGTAAAAGTGTTTAGGCTCCTTGTCCTGAGCTCCAAGAACTATGGAGTTTATTTGTTCTTCCTCCTTACACAAACGATGGAGTACTGTATAAATAATTTTTGGATGCATTTCCAAAATCAGATTCTGAGATGGCAGCGCACCATCCAAGGAACTAGCAAAACTAGCCAATAGTCAGACCTAAGATTTCCATATATTATAAATCCTACCACCTTCCATGGAGTTAAAGCCTTCCTCTGGGATTATAGAGATGTTCTTCTGTAGATGCAAGATTGACATCCCTGAATCAAACTGTGGACCCTAGAGTGCTACCGCCTGTACTTCAAAGGCTAAATAGAGGTCAGTCATTTCTCTCGGGAAACTACTTCTCCAGATGATGGTATTTTTGCCTTAGCTTCTCCTTCAGTAACTCACCAAGGAAGTAAAAATTCTCTTTTCTGCCCCCATCTCTTTGAATCCTTTGCAAGGAGTTCAAAGGCCCATCAGCCCACTCCTAGGACAGAGCCCTAATGAGCAGAGTGGCAGACATCTGCATCCTTTTCTGACAATAATTCCAAGTACTTTGGCTACTGTAACAAGTTGGAGCCAGCCCATTTCAGAAGGGTATAGTGTAGGTGGAAAACAAGGCATGTGTCCAGATATTCTTCAGCAGATTCATAACACGAAATGCTTACATTTGCTCTGCGCTGTTCTGAGGGAGGAAGGTGGGTAGTGAATTTCTTCACTTCATTCTGCAAATTACACATGTACTAAAGGGAAGAGGATTACAGAACCGAATTAGATAGTGTCGAAGAGAACATTTCACTTACAAAACTTTTTTAAGGTTCAGCCTTTATATGGCCATTGAGCCGGAACTTGTTTGGATGATGAGAAATGAGCAGATGTTGATCTTTCTTCATGCAGAGACTGTTCTAGTCACTTCTTATATATATGCATTTAGTAATGTGGCATGAGCATCTTTACTGTGCCTTTGTTTGAAGTACATAGACATACCGGAGATTTGTTCTGGCATGTTTTGCAGCCCCAATCTAAATCTAGGATGCCAAGAGAAACTAAAACTGTACCATGAGAGATGAAACGATATGGCATTAGTAGATCCCAATAGGCAGGGCAAACCTCCCTTAATAATACTTTGATCAAATGCAACTTGCCAGACAGAACAAACAGTTATTATGGATTGAGGGAAGCTGTTAGGCCATCTCATTTGCATACCCTAGGATTCCATTGCCTTTCCTAATAAGTAACTGCATGGAAGTATTTAGAAAACTGCATTACTCAAAGGGTATGTGTCAGAACCAGGAGGCTGTGCTTTGCAGTTATCAGGAATGGTGCTTTGCACGGTGATTACTGAAACTGCAGCTTCATACAGAAGCAAGAATAAAACAATCTTCCTATTAAATTTAGAACCATACTCCTCCACAGTTGTTCTTACCTTCAAGCACAGGGCACAGTAAGGCTTGTTTGCTGTCACTGAGAAGGAAGCAGGAATATTTTCCATGGACCTTACTTGGCCCACTTTACCTTTTTGCTTTGTGCTGAACTTCTCTGAATCTTGTCATGCCTCCAGCTTGAAAACTTCCCTTCTGCGATCCTGCTGTCTATTGAGGTCACATGTAGTATAGGTATAATTTACTTTATAATTCATCTGTTTACAGTGATACTAATGGTAAACAGAATGGGACTGCAGAATCCAGTTGCAGCAATTTTATCAGTGAAAAGTGTATATTTTCATTTCCTTTAAATAACTTTCATCATTGCCCAGCTTCATCAAGAAGATATCCACATCTTTTCAAGACATCTTCTCTCTTCAAGACTGTAAAGCAGCAACTTATATCAACAGTAAAATCACTCATGGGAAAGTATGAGGGAGGAAAATATGATGTTTGAAAATGCTTAAACCAATTAGTTAAATCTACTTTTTTTACTGTAGGGTTTTGTGTCCCGTCCTGAAAATCACAGTAAGAATTCATAAGAGTTGAGAGACACCCTGGGCTAGCACTGATTTAAATTGCTATGCTCGTGCAATGTGTTGCTTGCAAACTTCCCAGGTCTGGCTATACTGAAAACTTATACTCCTTGTAGTATCAGAGATTGTAGGGCTATCACATTGAAATGATATGGAGAAGGAGAAAAAGAGAAGTATATGAATAATCTTTTGATTATGATATGCTACAGCATACGATGTAGAATTCAGCTTATCTTTTGCTTTCCAGTTGTTTTCCTCACTTTATTTGTTTAATTTCAGCCTGCATGATGTCCTGATATACTAGCAAACTAATCAACATACAACCTAGTAAAAATCTCATTTTTTAACTCTGTCACGTCTAATGATTGCACAAGCGTTTGGTTTTGCACTGGTGGAACAGACAAGCACACTGTGTTACCCTTTCAGTCTCCTGCAATTGGTCCTGAGGTCTGTCCTCAGACCAGCTTTGTTTCACTTGTCCAGTTTGCTGGAGTGAAAAACCATGTTATTTGCTATGAAGGTGATGGATTCCATCACCTGTAGTTTCATGGTTGGTTTTGTTTATATTAGTGTTAGACACTTAGGACACATGTTTGTTAAAAGGCAAAACCCAAGAATTTGTCAACATCCTTTCACCTGAAACTAGTTGTTTTCAGCTTTTCTCTTCTCTTAGAATTACTTTTCTTCTGTGCAGCTCTGCAAATGCAAAACTAAACAAATTGCTCCACCCTGACTGCTTTGTTTAGTGTAAACTTTGTCTTTAAAATGCTTTGCCTAACTTGTTTTGTTTAGTGTTTCTTTTCTGTATAAAATACTTGCCATCTATTTCTTAAAGTTACCTCCAACTGAGGCTTTCTTTCTCAGGCAGGATTCCTGTATATTGTTGACTAGTACCCCTAGGCAAATTTTTAAGTACAAAACTAGGTAAAGATTTATTCTGAAAAGGCTTTGTAAAAGAGACCTTTTTCCATCTTTCTTATAAATACAACTAGATTCAGATTTGGTCTTCTTAAATATTGACTATGCTAAATGTGTGTGAAGCTTCAGCTTCAATGATGAGCTGAGAACATGCCAGCATAAGTGACTCCTCAAGGCCAGAATGCACCCTTTTCTCACAGAAATTGCTGTGTTTGAGGTTCACATTGTGTAACATTAGCCATCTAAGCAGTGATGCCTAAGCTAAGCTAATCATTTATATTTCCTTTGTATGCGCACCTCGCACTCCAGTTTGAGGTGTCTCAATAAAAATGAGGATACAGCCCAAATTCCTACTGCTTTCCATTGGCTAACTTAATCTAGGAGCCACAAGGGAGGGAGATTATGACCTACAGTTGAATCATAGAATCACCAGGTTGGAAAAGACCCATGAGATCATTGAGTCCAACCATTCCTATCAAACACTAAACCACGTCCCTCAGTGTCTCGTCCACCCGTCCCTTTAACATCTCCAGGGAAGGTGACTTAGGGCCAAAAGCATGGTGTGCAGGGTGATGGGAATGAGAGAAGCTTCAGGAACAGTAAATCAGGGTGAAGGGACATCTCCATCAAATGTACATAAATTAATGCAGCCTGGGAAACAAGTGGGAGGAACTTGAGCTGCACATGCACACAAAAAGCTCCATCACTGGAGTAACCAGGAGACAGTAGAATTTTTATGACTGCTCTGCTGTGGTGGATGGGTACAAACTCAACAGGGAACAGGTGAAGAATGAGGAGAATTGAGCTGCCTTCTGTTGTGAAGGAACAGCTTGGATGCATCGATCTCTTCTACAGGAGGTATGACAAGCTGGCTGAGAGCTTGGCAGACTCAGGGAACAGGACAATAGGGTTCACACTGTGGTGTGAGTTTGTTACCAACCAGTCAGGATAAGGAATTGTCTAAAGCTGTCTCTAAGTAACTCGAAAAAGGCTTTCCACAAATATAATGTTGTTCCTTGCTGGCAAAGTAATATTTAATTCTTTTGATTCCATTCTGACTAAGGAGGAGTCCAGGGAGAAACCACCATATAGTTGATAGTGAAGCAGTTTGGCTCCACGCACACAGAACCTGTAGGATCCATGGTATAACATGCATAGGAGTAAGGGGGGAACTAAAACACCCTACTCTCCTTCAGAAATAGGCAGATAACTCATCAATTCCATACCTTCCGAGCAAAACGGGACACAAGTATTAACATTTAGTCTATATTTTCAAGATACTTGTCTCTTGGCATTTCCACTAACTTCGCTTGTCTATAGACTTACTGAAAAATATGGTAAAGCACTGCTGTGTTGTGAAAGCTGTGCTCTTTGATTGGAGTTTAGTGACAGTAATCGGTGACTACAAACCAGGCAATTCTGACTGAAATATGGAACATACTGGAATTTAAATAGTGGCTTAGAGTATTTGTATAATAAGAAAGGGGTTAAATGCAATTAAATAGGTTAAATTTTAGTTCTCTTGTAGAAATATGATTTCTGCAGAATGAATGTTTAGCAAGTGGTGGTAACTCATGATGGAGTGATTTAGATTTACCAAAAATCCAAGTAACATTAAAGAAGGCTCCCAGATCCTTTGATACTAAGGTAGAAATTCTGTGTTGATTTAAAAAAAAACCAAACAACTGTGGACTAGTACTGAATTCACATTTTCAGTTATCAGTATGAAAGATCTCTTTCCTGTAAAATTTTATGTAAGAATGAAAGAAAAGAAAGGAAAAATAAAGGAAAATCATATATGTACACAGCATGGAGGTTTGGATTTCAGTCAGCAATGCAAGGGAGAAAGACATTTTCAGCTGTAGTTATGCCTATCTGCAAACTTACTTCTGTGAGAAAAGGAAAACTAAATACAATTTTTTGATAAGCAATTGCTAAAAACTCTGTGGGATCTGAGAGTCCAGGTATAATCCTGAGACTATGTCTGCAATAAAAAGGGAAAGGTCTCACCTGTTTCTACTACAGAAAGGACTTTCAAAACAGGATTTTGTTTACTACGGCTGAGATTCTGTCACCCTCTTTTAACTGGTTTTGTTGCAGTACTTTCTGACTAAATTGTTATGCCCTCTACTTTGCAGGAGTTCAGACTGACTGACTGAGACATTTCTTTCTGGCATCATAATCTTGGTATTTTGCTCTAAAAAGCCTGTTACATACCAGTCATTCTTAATACGTTCCTGTGTAGTATAATGTAAAAATCTTTCTCTGGCCTTTTGAAGCGTGACATCATACGATACAGAATATCCCTTCGGTCTCTTTGGGTCAGTTGTCCAATCTGTGTCCACTCCCAGCACCTTGTTGCCAGTGGTATTTTGGTGGTGGGTAGGAGAAGAAAAACCTTGACACTGTGCAACGCTATTTAGCAATAGCTAAAGCACTAGTAGCTTAGCATGGCTGTTTTAGCAACAGATGCAAAGCACAGCAGTGCGCAAGCTGCTGTGGAGAAAGTTGACTTCATAAGTTCATTTCATCTAGACTTAGTTCGTTATGTTACTGCCTTCTGCTCAGATTCCTGCCAGAAGTCATCAGTGCTTTTAATCTGTAGATGTTAAATAGTTTAAAATAACTTGATGTTTTTGTTATCTGTGGGTATACTCATTTTGTCAGCATAGACACTGAGGTGGAAAGAAATGAAGAGTATCTTTTTGAGTGGGAGTTAGAATGGATACCAGTAAGGAGTTCAAAATATGAAAGTTTGAATATATCTCTAGCATGACATCATTGTTCCACAGTCAAAACCCAGATATTTTCCTGGTTTGGTAAAGAAGTGTTATACAATCTGATTCATATATGTGTAATCCTGTTGTTTCCTACGTATTTGTGCTCAGGAGCACCAAAAGGCTGGCAAATGTGCCATGTTCTTTGTAACTGTCCTAAGGGCTATTTAATCTTTTACTTCCAGTCACTATATTTTATGTTATTTTGTCTGTTAGATTAAAGAGATTGGAGTTAGAAAATCTCCTTAAGTAGGCAATTTATCATGTACAGGCTGTATCATCGTGATTCAGTTCTGTCTTAATCCATCTTAGGGCTCATTTGCTCTCTTACTGTACAGTCTATTTCCAAATTGCAAATCAATCTTATCATTTCCCTCTAAATTTTGAGTTTTTTCTTGGCATTGCTTTTAGTGGAAAAAATGGGTAGAAATGGCTGTGTCTAGCTTTGGGAGAGAAGTGTACAAGGACTTTAGGTACTTTCAACATATGTCTTTTTTTTTATAAACATATGTCTTGAAATGTATGTCTTTTTGCAGGTAGGCACAGATTGCCTTCAATCCATGCTGCCATCCAGATGGATGCTGGCAAACTCTGAACTGTGCCCCACTAGCTGCAAGTAGGACTAAGGATCCCATAGAGCAGGGATCTCCAAATCAGGGAATCTGCACCCCGGAAGGAGTGCAAGATGAGCTCTCAGGGTGCAGGAGGGCAATAGCTGGACTTCTATTTATGTTTATCTAAAAGAAGTGGAAGAAATTGAGCTTTACTAATATTTAATATACAGATTGACACTGATGCGTTTAGTTGGTCCATACATCCGATGGTCGTGTAGGGTTGAAAAGGTGCCCCGAAGAAGGAATGAGTCCTCCACAATGTGGAAGGATTGACAGTGGCACGCTTGCTCATTTGTTCACTTTCAGCTTATTGTGATGTATTACAGTTTACATGTACCCAGTTGAGTGGATTCATAGATTATATTATCTAGTTTTTACTAAACTATAAATGGGCAAGAATTTAAAAAGATTTCTGCAAAGAAACTGTGTATTGAAGATAATACTGATAATGCCAGCACAGACAAACAAGAAGAAAATGGCAGAGCGGAGTCTTCTATTGCTAGTTCGAGGTATTCATCAGCCACATGATTGGTAAAAATAGTGATGAACTAACCAGACCTGACAAGAAGTCAACCAAAAAAAAAAAAAAAGTAAAAATATCAAGAAAACTATTTCAATTGATACTGTTTCAACATTTTTAGATCCAGTAACAAANCGTATAAAAGCATCTTCTGAGATTTCTTACTTAATAGCAAAAGACAAGGAGCTGCATAATATTGGGGCTGAAATAATGCATGGAAAACAATATGATGACTGTTGCGTGCACTCACCCCTGCTGGGATGGGGGAGAAAATCAGAAAAGTGAAAGTGAGAAAATTTGTGGGTTGAGATAAGGACTGTTTAATAGGGAAAGCAAAAACCATACACAAGCAAAGCAAAAGACGGAATTCACTCACTACTTCCCATTGGCAAACAGTTGTCCAGCCATCTCCAGTAAAGCAAGGATCCATCACATATAATGGTTACATGGGAAGACAGAACACCATAACTCAGAAAGTCCTCACCTTCCCTCCTTCTTTTTACTCCAGCCTTATATGCTGAGCATGACAACATACAGTACGGAACATCCCTTTGGCCAGTTGCATCCAACTGTCTCCCTTCCAAGCCATTTGTAAGAAAATATCTATATTTTAACATGCATCACTTGTACTGAGAGAAGTGAATAAGTTGAGCCTGTGACAGGTTAGAATATATTTTATAACCATCCACCATTGTCTCTTCCCTCCCACTCTTCATTCCCAAGCTATATAGGGTTATTCTCATTTTTTCTGTGTGTGTGTGTTGGACTTTGTGCACCCCTAGTCTACTCACTGGTGGAGTGGTATGAAAAGCAGAAAAGATCTCAACTTTATGTAAACACTGCTTAACAAGAACAGAAACAACCCTGTGTTGTCAAAACTGTTTTGGCCCAAATCTAAAACGTAGCCTCATATTACCTACTATGAAGAAATATAACTCTCTCCTAGCCAAAACCAGCACAGTGACAAAATAAAGTCTGTTCCTTTGTCAGCAAATAGTATTGGAAGATGCACAGAGGAGTTGAAGAGATGCTGAAGAGGTGGAGAAAGAGATATTGGAACAAAATACACAGTATGGCAGGTTTGCTGTGCAGCTGGCTGAAAGTATAGATATTTCTAACAGTTCTCAGCTTATGGTGTTTGCTTAATTCTGCTTCAATAATAAAATAGATAAAGTAGTATTGTTTTGTGAACCACAAAAGGAAAAATGTACTGGGGAAGATACATCGGTAAGAGTAAATGTTTTCCTTAATTAGAGAAGTGTTTTATGGGAAAACTGTGTGACTACAAATGGAATGTCTGCATTGAGTAGAATAAAAAATGTGTTCCACGGTAAGGTCAAGGAGCTAGTATCATATATGAAATTCCCTCACTGGGTCAGTCATAAGCAAGTAAAGAAATTGGAGCCGAACGTGCATGAAGTGCTGCAGGGTGCTATCAATGTGCTTAAATTTATAAAAAACAAGACCTTTAAATAGTAGAATATTTATAATACTCTGTAATGAGATGAAGAGTGACCACAAAAATCTTTTGTACCCCACAGAGGTTTGGTGGTCTTGTGGTGAAGTGATTAACAGAGGTGTTGAACTTGAAGATGTTAAGCATTTCACTTTTATATGTTATGTCCCAAACTTGCTGACCTTTCCTGTGATCCCAAGAAGCTATCTATAACGGTTATTTTCAAAAAAATGAGCATACTTACTGTGCCCCTTCAATGTGAAGGTGGCACTTGAACGAGTGAGAAAATCACTCCTTTTCAGAGGAAGCTTGTGCTATGGAGAGAATATTTTGGAAATAGATGTTTGGAATTGTTTTGATCGTTACTTGATTTTGTTGCCAATAATTACACAAACCATTCACCTAATAAGTACACTCATATCTGTACACTTAAAAAACATGGAAACTAAATTTTCCAGTCTGTTCAAAAATCTTCCCGATGAGAGTTTCAGGGGGTTTTGAACCCAGTTGTTAAACATATAAAAATGCAGTATTTTCTGATTAGTTTGCAAGAACAACTGATTGCCATCAGGGAAAGAGGAAATTAAGTATCCAAAATTCAACAAAAAACCTCCGCATAATCAGCGGATGTGATTTAAAAATGAATATCATGGTTTAGAAAGTGTAGCCAGTGATGTACACCCTCCATTTGGATCTACAAGGTCTGACACAAAAAACCCAAGACTATCCCTGTAACTCGTTTTTATTTAATAAATTAAGAGAATCAACTATCATCACCTTCAAAGCAGTTCCCTTATCAGCTGACACACGTCTGCATATGATGCTTCCAACATTCAAAGCAATTGTGCAGGTCATTTTTCAGAAGGGCAGTTGAAGATACCTGTTGTTTTTGCCTTCACATCTTCTACCAACAAAAATTGGGTTCTTTGGGGCACTGTTTTGATCTTTGGGAAGAGGGAGCCGGGTTTGGAGAATAGAGTGGGTGTTCAAGCACAGTGATGTTATTGTTAGCTAAAAAAAATGCTGAGTGTGACACACCATCATGGGCTGGCTTGTTGTCTTGAGGTTAACACACTACACACTCTTGCATACTGACACTTTCCAACCGAGGGTAAGAAAATGTCTATATTTGAGCGTGTGTCCACTCATACTGAGAGAAGTGAACAAGTTGAACCTGTGACAGGTTAGAATATATTTTATAACCATCCACTGTCTCTCCTCTCCCACTCTTCATTCCCAAGCTATATAGAGTTATTTTCAATTTTTTTTGTGTTGGACTGCATGCATATCTTTGTGGACTATCATTTTCAGCTAGCAGCCACGAAAAACAAGTACTGAAATAAACTGGAGTTAGAACTAGAGCTTCAAATTGCTGTATCACTAAGTGTGGAACCAAGAATTTAAAAAATAATGAAAATTATGCAGTTTCATTGCTTTAGTGAGAACAAAAGGAGGTTTTTTATACCTTTAATAGATGAAATAAAAAATTTTACAATTATCTTTATCTAATCCTTTTAAATTTCTATTCTTTGTATGTTTTTGTAATGAACACACTATATTAGTATTAGTAACAATATGTATGTATTTTATAAACAAATCAGTATACATACAGTGGGGAAGAAAGTGCTTAAAATTTTTTTACTGATAGGCATGCATGATCAAAAACGTTTGGAGACCACTGCTATAGAACCAGAGCATTTTAGCTTGTAACCCTCCTGCATCTCTTTTTGGTTATACAGGTTGAAGTTCCTGCCTGTTGCCTAAAAGAATGAGCAGAGCACATTCATACTTGTCTGAAAAATACGTTGGGAGTGCCCACAGTAGACCAGAGACTCCAGCACAATACTTTTTGTCTGTATCATATAATGAAATTATCGCACCTCTTTATTTATAAATCCAAGAAAATTAATTAGTCCATTTTTTTCACAGCCCTAACATAAGAAACCATGTCTATGCATCATGAATTTTACATGTGTTCACAATAAGGGCTCCACCCCTTATATGATCCAAGTGCCCCTTGAATCCAGTGTATTTTTGGTGGGGGTAGTTACTCTGATTCTGGATCTCATTGTTTTCACTAAGATAAATAGACTTAGTTAATAGCTTAATTCATTTTCTGTAGTTTCTTTTCACACCATGACACTATATGAAGACGCCTGCATGTCTTTTAAAGTTGAAAATTAACGTATTAAACTCTGTCCTATAACAGTTTGGAGAAAGGGTAGAAAATTAAGAGTTGCCTTGCATGTTAAAATATTCTTACTTTCTTAATTTCTGCTCTCTATTAAAACCATACTTAGAAGGACCATATTGTCTGGTGACCTAGGGAATTGTTAGAGGATGGGGGAGAGATAGATGGAGGATTCCCATTCTCCTTTCTCTATTATACCTTTTTAGACCCAAATGTCAGTAGTAACTTCTGTGTTCCCCTTGATTTGATGTGCTCTTATAATGTGGAGGAGAATCTCATTCCATGTCAATGGATTGATATTTAAAACATTTATTCACACAGGTTAGAGATGAATGGTCAGTAGAAATGATGAAATGTCTCCTACAGGAGACATTTTAAAACCCTTAAAAGCTCTCATATTGTCTATGCTTCTGGAATTTTGGGATGTCCTTCATTTTGTGGAAACAAGATTCTCCAGATAAAATCCACTAAAGTGTCTGAGAACTAAAATTAATAAATTGATGAAAAAGTAATTATTCAGACTGCAGGATCAAAAAGTCTAAATTTAAATATACCTGCACAACTTTAACAGAAATGTTCTGTAAAGAAAAAGAACGTCATCTAAACGAATGCCTTTCTCCTGACTCCAGCACAGTACAGCAGCTCCTTTACAGAACAGAATTTGCTTGTCTGGACTGCTGGGATTATTCCCTGTGCTTCTGAGTCTCTTTTTTGCTTAGAGGAGGAAGATTAATATTAATTTTTTTTAAAGAAAAAGCTAAATGGTATTCTCTTTCAGACCAATTAAAAACATGTATCAAATGGTAGGGTATGTATTTAAAACTAAGACATAGATAGAGGTTATTTTTAAGGGGATTGTTGGGTTCTGATTAAGTCAAATACATAACCCTTAATGATGCCATGTGCATTCTCTCCTCCCTGGCAGCACTAAAATAAAGCATTACATATCCTTATGAAGGCAGAGAACATTTTTTTCATGCCAAACTGTTGAAAGTTCCCCTGGGAATACAGAAGGGTAAGTCTGATTCAAGGTGTTCTGTGAAGTCCACGTATAATCCGTAATGTTAAAATGAAAAGGGCAGCTACAGTAAAAAGTATTAGCTCACGTGATTAAGGAGATGATCATCAGTCCGTAACAAACAGACCTAATTTTCATCACCTGAAGTTGCCAACAAGTTGCCCAAAGACACAGAATGAAACTGCTTAGTTAATTTATGGGGTAAAACACTTCAAGTTATTCTCAGGTAACCTAGAAACATTTGTCTTCTGGTTTCCGTACGGAATTAGGGACGTCATTTCAGACAGGACTGATAAACAGCTTACATTTCTGTATAATTTTCCAGTCATGGATAAAATTGGCTTTACTTTCTTAAGCCAAACAGCTCGTATTAGTGTGACCCTGGAGGATTCATCTGTAGAAAAAAGAATGTGGAGCCAACAATATGAGAAGATGCTACTGTGGTATTTTCAGCTATTTTTTTTGTTAGAATGAGTGCAACCACAATAAGGCTGCTTAAGACAATATGCCAAGATGCAGCATAGTGCCTATTTGGAACCTCATTCAGAATAATATAAAATAACAAAAAGAGCAGGCAGGATTTATTTATGAGGGGCTTAACATCAGACATACCAAGAATTATTGTGATTTAAAAAGCTCAAGGAAAAGATGTTAGAAGGAAAAAAAAAATCAGAACATAGAAGTCTGCCAAAGGAGAAGAGAAAGAGCAAGAGCAATTAACCAAGGCATTAAAGGGTTCAAAAAGATGTGTACAAGAGCCAGGGGAAAATGCCCTTTCTGGGAGGACTTTTCACAGGTAACTGGAGTACAGCTTCATCTGACAATTGAAATCTCAATGGACAAAGTATGTGAATCAAACTGGGATGCTCAAGTACAGTAAATTATCACCACCATATGGCGTCCTTCTGAGGATTCCGAAGTAAATAAAGTGTGAAATAACAGTCATACACCATTGCAGGAAAAGTTACTGCAAGGTTTTCTTTAATATTTATTAAAAGGTTAATATAGCTTCTGTATTTGCTTTAAACTTGGAGGACCAAAGGATAATCCCCAAACTCTGAAATAATATTTAATTATGTTAGAAAATAGGATGAAAATAGAGCCACTACTTTATCTTAATTTAACTTAGATTAAAAAGTGAATGTAATTGAAAGTTAGCATAGTATATATTAACTGGATTAATTTAACTAGCATGGGTTAACTAAGCTATTAACTAGCTTGCTTATCTAAAGTCCTGCTTTCCAAAAAGGATACGATTATGGCTTCTGCACATTTTTAAGTACTTTGGTTTTTTAACATAAGTGGTTAATCATTATGTTCTGCTTCTTACTTTAAAGACTCCGAAAAGTTTTTCAAGTATTTTTGAATTAAAAATTACTTGAAATTTCAATATAACACTATATGAAATGCATTGTTATTTTAGTGTCGTGTACCTTCAGTTTATTTTCTTCTAACTGTAGTTTCCAAACAGATTAAAGCTACCATCCTCAGCACAATGCACAACACTTTCTTTTTAGTTTCCCACTGAGGCTTGTATCCCTAGTTTTTTGTTAATAACAATACTTCTGGATACCGAAATTTTCATAAATGTTGATGTAGTCCCCTAGGTCTTTTGCAATTAGACCATTAGTTAACAATGATAGCTTCAGTACAGCAAGTGCATGGTAAGTCTTCAGACTTGGCTGAGGTTTTCTGAGAGGAAAAAGCCCAGATAGATAAAGATTTCAAGCTTTTCACAAAACCCATAGCTTATAAAAACCTCCTCTGCCAGCCAAGAAGAAGAGGAACCTCCGTGTTCATCCTCTGTGGCTGAATGATCAGCTTGAGGAAGGATGCAGGGAAATCCCCCCAACTGATAGGGGACAGGACAAGAGGGAATGGCCTCAAGCTCCACCAGGGGAGGTTCAGGCTTGACATTAGGAAAAAAATATTTCACAGAAAGGGTCATTGGGCATTGGAACAGGCTGCCCAGGGAGGTGGTTGATTCACCTTCCCTGGAGTTGTTTAAAAGAAGGGTGGATGACGTGCTGAGGGGCATGGTTGATGGGAATGATTGATGGGAGTGGTTGGACTCAATGATCCAGTGGGTCCTTTCCAATCTAGTGATTCTATGATGATAAGTAGGCCACTCCACTGATATTGTCCTGAGAACTTGTTGTTAAGGTGAGGGATGTTTGGGGTTTCTGAGTTTCAGTGGACGCTGCCAGTACTGGAAGACTGTTTTGAGACAGGGGTAGCTTTTGAGACCTGGGATTCAGCTACTGTTCAGCTGTCTGTAACTGTCTGTGTGTGAGAGTCATCTAATTTCCATTTATACTTAATGGAGAAAAGAGAGAGACACTTCCAGGGTGCAATTCACCTCACCTCTTTTAGACACCTATTTATGGATGAGATGACTCATTCCTTTGAAATGCCGATTTATCTTAACTTTAGCAATGTCTGCGTAAAACCTCTCCTAGTTAGTGTTGGAATAAAAAAAATATTTCATCCATCATGGATGGAGAGACTGCAAATGTGTCAGTGTTACTGTTGCTTTCATTCTGCTTAATCAAGGAGGATTTTGCATAAAGACACTTCCTTTTGTAATTATAAATCATAGCACTTTCGGGACTGATAACGTTTTCTTAAACAATGTTTAATTAATGTACATGTTGTTTTGTTTGAATTATTCCTCTCAATGAATTCTGCTCAGAATTGTTTTGGTAAATGGGCTCTGAGTAATAAATGTGTTTGAAATGTGTGAGTATGTAGGAATTAATAGTGAGTGCTATACGTGGTCCACCTGTAATAATGTAATCAGATGTTGAGTCCCTAATTTTTGCTTCAGTAATCAAATGTTCTATTAGGTAGATGAAAACTACTACAGAAGTGGTTTTGAGGGTGGTGTAATAGTGTGTGCTTCAAAAGAAGTGTGTTATGGTTTTCTAAGCTGTGATTTATTCTTTTCTGATGGGATAGCAGATAGCACTTCCCATCTTGTTCTGTTCTTATCTCCTAATCTAGACCAAAGTCACCAATGTAAATAAATTTGCTATGTATTCTAAGTAGTTCTTGAAAAATTATTTCTCTAGGTATTTTTTTTGTATATACATACAATCTAAAGCTTGTGAAATCTTATCAGAATAACATCCAGACATATTATGTATTTTGCATTCAATGTTCTAATTACATTCCACGCATAATAATATGGAGTTGCCTGTATTTGTCTACCCCTACATTCCCTCTAAGATTAAGTGTTCAGTACTTCAGCACTCCAGGTTATTTGAATGCTTGCGCCAACTTTCAATAGGACTATTGCATTCATTTGCTTTAATAAACAAGCATTTCTAATTTATTGCTTAAGTGCTTGTACTTACGACATTGGTTTACAGGTTATTAAATAATTTATTCTCAATGTAGCCTCTATTTTCTTCCATAATACCTAGCATGAAAATTACCATTATGTAATACCTCCAGACCTTTTCCTATTGCTCTGCTATCTCTAAGAACTGAGTCTGATAAACTTGTAGAAGAGCAGTTGGCCTGTTTATCTGGAAGCCACAGGAACCATGTTACCTTTGGTTTTGTGGATATTGTCTCACACTGAAAGAACAAGAAGTATATTTTGTGTATGTTCTCTTCTTCAGTTTTGTTCATGAGCACCCCATAGATATTAATATGAACTTTTATTATTTCTTATAGCATATATCATTCATTTTCAATCCTTGCCTACTATCTTCGAGATCCATTCTGGCTTTGCAATGTATTATGCAGTTTTTCCCTAGAAGGATTGTGTCGTGCCTTTTCCCTCCCTGCTTTGCTACTGAGGTCTGTGTTTACTTGTTTTAGTGTCCGGTCTTATTGAAGAGAGTTTATTTCTTCAGACTGCTCAGCTGCTTGTAGATTAAGTTGCACCTAATCTGTATGTACTGTGCAGATTCCTGTTTCTTTTTGCTAGCTACATTTTTATTTCACTTTCCTATGCTGGTATCTTTGAATACCTGATAGCAAGCGATCCACCTCTTTATAAGATGGCTTGATTTTATCTTTTTGTTGCAGAGAAATCACCTTCTAACTTGAACTGTTTGTAAATCAATCTAAAAAGCTCTGATAAACATCTTCCCTACCGCAAGAACCCTAAATTCCTATTAAATCTTTTTAACCACAATTATTAAGTTTAACATTGAGATTCATGATTACATTTATAATTCTGTGACCAAAAAGCATGACAAGGAAATTTTTTAATTTAGAGAACTTAGGGGAAAATTAGAGCATTTTATATGTGACTTTATAAAGCTTTAGATTTAAGTAGGTATGATCTGTGTGATAGTCATGCATATCAAATGAAGTCATATTTTCCAACATTAACATTCCAGGCAGAAAGCAGGAAAAAAATAACTTTTTTTAAACTGGAAAATGTCGTTGTATCCTATTTTTGTTCTGTTATTCTTAGTAGTGATATTATTACTCAAGTCCAAAACAGTCTGAAAGACTCAGGCACTTCTCATAGGCAAGAATTATATTGATTTGCATTTGTTTTCAGGTTAGATCCATGTGCTAGAAACCTACTTTGATAAAATAAGTCTTTTTTTTCATTTCAAAGCACACACCAACAGTTTTTCCAAGTAAAAGTTCGATATTCCAGGGTTACTTCTTCCCTTTCACCCTGAAACCACTGTATGATTTTTTTAAAAAGCAAATTGAACAGATCTCTGATTTCTCCTTTATATAATAAGATATATCTAGCTTTTTAATTTTCTTGTAAGTGGGACTCTTCCCTAGTACCTAAAACAATATTTTACTGTTGACTGTTGTTTTATCTGTGCTTTATGTTTTGTTTTGTGCTGGTTTTCTTCTTAAAATAGTGTTCTACTTTCTCTTCCATTTTTGTAATCCCAAATTACGTGTATATCAATAAAAGTATACTTCAATTTTCTTCTATATTTAAGGGCATTAACAACTATCAGTGTTTAGCATTACACAATTTCTCTTCTCCTGTTACAGTATTTCTTGAGAGCAAGTTTCATTCAGTGCTTCTAAGCCTCTAAATGTGAGTAATGTGTTTGTTTCACTGGAATGAAAATAGGGATAATTGGTTTTGCTTGTAACACATTGTATATAGTGATCTCTCTATCTCTCTGTCTTTACTAATCCCAGAAACTGTAATCTGCCCTTTGCAGTTACTTAGGATTTATGTTTGTGTATGTAATGGAGAAATATTTTTTCTTATAATTAATGCATTTGTTTTGTATGCATCTATTTATATCTCATATCACATATATCTATATGCTTAATCTCCTACAGTGCAACATTTCAAAGTACACAGTATAAATCTTGGCAGCAGGAAATCTTAGTAAAATATCTGACTATAAAATCCATCTGGTCTAACCGGTTCTCATTCATTAGGAGTCTCTTATGATCAACATCTGGTAGGATTAGACTGCCCTGAACAACAAGGATTTAGCTTGCAGTAGTTACACACAGCTTTAGTGAACTGAAAGGTCATTGGAAATATCTGTTGAAAGCAAAGTAGTATGATTAATCTAAAAATTGTTAAATTTGTTTTGTAACTGGCAGAGTTAGGATTAAATGAGTGAACTGTGCCTTTAAATGTATTATCTGAAACCTAGTTTGAGCCATAAATCTGTAGAGAGCCCTGAATCCGAATTACGATCATTAGATTGGCAATTCATCTGGAATATCTCCTTTCTTTACTATTTTCCTGGTAAAAAGGGATATAATTGACTTGATAAAAATGAAGTATTGGGAAGTATTGTGAATGGATGCTAGCTATTTACTGTTCGGGAGTAAAAATGCCACTGAAGTTTGCAATATCTGTTCACCTGAAACAAAATCAATGTGTGCACATTTCATATCCTTTTGAGGTAGGGGATCATTTCTATATTGTGTGCAGAGAGCTATCGTATCGACATCATATACGAAGTAAAAAAACATACCAAACCCCAAAATTTGGTGGTAGGGCTCGTTCTGCCTTTGGGGCTCCCCAAGGCTCCCCCCTTGCCCAGGACCTTGTTTCATTTGAACCTGATGCTGCCAGTCCCTGCCCTCGTGATTCTCAGGGAGCGCTGTGCTCTCTGCTCCTCCCTCACAGCCAAGCTTGTCATGGTCCCTGTTAGTTTGGACCATTTTCCTGCCTTGTCCTCAGGCCTGCCTTGTCAGTATGGGCCTGCACAGCAATCACAGGACTTTATCTGGCTGTTGTTGTGTGTGTGAGACCCAGTTCTGACCCTGTTGTCCCTGATTCATGAGTGGGTTTCCCAGCTTTACCCTGGACCTCCCTTATTGCTGTGAACTTGGCTGGACTGGCTAGTTTCTCCAAGCTTCCCTCACTCTGGCACTGACTGCTGAGGTCACTGGTCTGGTAGCTCTGTTTGTCACACTTGCATCCGTCTTCCATGGCAACTAGCAGGCTCATGGCACTCTCCAACATTCATTTCCTTTCATTAAAACTACACGGCACTCACTCACTCACTCTTCCTGATACAAACAAGTGATTTTGTCTCTCTAGACTCATATAGACTCTCTAGACTCATAGACTACATGTGTGTGTGTGTGTGTGTGTGTGTATTTACAGCCCATTTAGTCATTCTACTAGTTCAATTTGATAGAGATTAGAGAAATTAATTTCTTCCTCGGCAATGCAAGTTCTTGCCTCCTCAACCCCCCTGTATTTCTTCCTTCACAGGTGCAGGGTCAGGGACTTTGTTGTTTGCCTCTCAAACATCACTGAATTTGATACAACAGCTAAGAGGTAGGCAAGTATTGCTGCCATACACTCCACAGGAAAAAAAGATGCAGAGACACTTGGTAGCAAACTTTAAAATGTTATTTTGGTCACGTGAGCTATATGACAGCAGCTCTGGTAGAATGAGGGGTAAAAGCCAGTTCTCTTGTTCTTTTATGTCCCATCTTCTCCTGTGCCTCAAGCACAAGGGTTATCCTTTGCTGCCTGCAACTGCATCCCTTTTACATGATATAAACCCTTCATGTTTTGGAACTTGCTGCTGTGTAAACATATTTGCATCCCATTAATTTTTAAGTTGGCCGTGCATAGATCTATGAAACATGTAATAGAGTGAAATACTTATTTATCCCAGCTTTGTACGCAGAGCAGTGTTGAGTGCTTTTCTTTTTTGCTGTGAGTGGAGGATAGGGTCTACAAGCAGTGGTTTGCGAAACCACCCAGTTTTATTGATGACCAAGTCTGGTAATCCCTGTTTTGGGAAAATTAAAATTTGGTGTCTTTAAAGTGCGTAAATTTTATGTAAACAGACATAGAGATAAAACCTTCATAGACTTGTTAGCAGGGGACTAGAAACACATGGAATTATACTACTTTTGTATTGTAAATCAGTGCAAGATTTACTTAGGAATTGTAAATCCCCATCAGCTTAATAGAATTTTGTTACAACAGCTACAACAGTTTCCTTCAGTTGAAATTACCCTATTCTACAGAATAAAATAAGTAGTATGTTACAATATACTCTACTCAGAGTTGGTGGAATAAAACAATTGCAACTGAGCTCGAACACTGCTTGTACTGCTGGTACAACGAGCACCTGCTAAAGCTAAACATGCAGCATTTTGTAGTCTGAGTGTCACAAATTTAATCTGAAATTGCAACAAATGGCAGCTGAAGAACTGGAGGTGACACTTCCCAAATTCTGATGCTGGACCCAAATCCAAAGATCCTGCAGTTAAATTCATTTGAAAGAAACAATTTAAGAAGGAAAACCCAAGTTTCAATTCTGTGAGATATTTAGAATATTTGCAAAGAAAGAAAAGAACCTGAGGATGCTGACAAAAGCATGGAAATAGGAAACAAAGACTGGAAAATATAGTGATAATACCTCCAGACCAGGCGCAATATGAGATTTGTCAGACTGGTGATAATAGCTTCCGAGGGGAGAAGAGGACACCAAACCATTGAGTCTTCTAGAAAATAATGTAAACCTTGTAAGTTCTTATAAAACTTGTAATATCTCATTGTGATAATGGCAAAGAAACACCTTTCTTTTGGCAAAATCTCCACAACAGATGCATCTGCCAAACATCCAATATCTGTTTGTGGCAGTGAAGAGAAAAGATTTCCAACTTCTCTGTCACCAAATCAAATGGGAGGTTAATTGGTAGTTCAATGAAAAGTCGAAGAGCTCTGAAAGCCAGAGTACTGTGCTCCTAGCAGAGGGTCTAACAGGGGGTCTCAAAGAAATATTTCAGTGGCTGAATTGAAATAAGTGCATATGCAATTGAATGCCTCAATTCCTTGTTCATGAACGAGTTCTGAAGGGAATGAATCACAAGTTGTCACTAGAATGTCGTAAGTCTAATCAAAATTCAAGCCTTGTGCCCTGTATTGCAGCCTATCTATAAATGTCAGTCTGTTTTAATAATATATAATGTGTATTTTTAATAATTTTTCTTATGTTAGTAATGTTCTAATCTGACTAAATGACACTTGGTGAATCAATTGTTTCCTCCTTAGATCAGCTGAGTAATGTTAATCTCGTCTCTCTGGGATTATAAAAGACTAGAAATGGCTCAAAAAAAAAAGAAATTCAGGAAAATATCTGAAAAGCAAACCCGCAAATAAAAAATTTCTTCTGTTACAGAAGAAGGTAGGACAGTATGAAGCAGAAGCACCTGACAAGATGGAAAGTAGACTTCTGTTAGCTAAAGAAAATTTTACTTTTTGTAAGTAACATGATTGCACTAAGTAGAAGGATTTGGGGCATTAGTCAAACTATGATAAAGAGAAGTCTATTTTATTTTGTTATCACTGATTGTTTTATAAAAGCAGTATTTCTTTCTATTGAGAAAGACCTATATCATAATGAGCAGTTAATGTCATTGGTTGAGCGAAAGTATCAGTCATTCATTTTACTACTACGGCACCAGAAAAAAGTCATCACTTATCATTTTTTGTCAGTGAATACATTTGCAGAGATTGCACTTAAAAACTGATTATACAATCACAAAATGATGAAGGCTATAACTCAAGTGTTGTGTGACTATTCTGACAGTTACTTCTGTAAAATAAAATGTTGCTAAATAAAAAAAATTACCTACCTGTTCACTTGTTTTAATCATTGTAAAAGGTTATAATATAAAAATGCGAGGAGGTTGTAGAGAGGAGGGTGCTGGCCTCTTCTCCCAAGTGACAGGGGACAGGACAAGAGAAAATGGCCTCAAGCTCCACCAGGGGAGGTTCAGGCTGGACATAAGGAAAAAAAATTTCACGGTTCATTGGGCACTGGCAGAGGCTGCCCAGGGAGGTGGTTGAGTCACCTTCCCTGGAGGTGTTTAAGGCTCGGGTGGACGAGGTGCTGAGGGACATCGCTTAGAGTTTGATAGGAATGGTTGGACTTGATGATCCAATGGGTCACTTCCAACCTGGTTATTCTAGGATTCTATGATTCTATAAAGCATAGCTGAAAGGGATAAGATGAAGCAGAGGCTGTGAAAGTAGTAATTAAGGCAGGCAGTGTAGTAATGATCTTCAGCAAATACTTCATTGGTCAGCCAAGAAAATTGACAAAAGCAACTTAAATGGAACAGTGAAAAGGTGGAATGCTGTGTGAAGGTAGTTAATGCAATTGCTGCATTGCAAAAAAACCAGATTGTTTTGTTTAGAAGAGATTTGCAAAAGTACAAAGATACTTTTAATGTTCCTAGGGGTTTTTTTTACCAAAAACTGTGTTTCTATCTAAAACAATTAAGTAGCATACTCCAAAAATGTACTTAGTTGCATGGTAAACATAAAAACATGAGATGCATCCAACAGAACTATTAACACACATAGGTTGGGAGGATGCTCACAAACGTATACTGAAGAAATGCTGTAGGATTACTGAAGAGATGAATTTGTCTTGAAAGTAAAGCTGCCAGCAGAATGAAGATGTCTCACCTCTGACATTTAAAGTCTCATTGCATCCCCTTGCTTTTGCTGCATACTTAGGCATGAATGTGACAGATTTTCAGCAGACAAAATTTAGCAATAGCTGGGTCTTATTGTTGCATGGATAAAATGTCTTCTCATTATATAAACATAATGATTATTTCAAGTCAAATGAAGAAGTTCCTGCTCCTGAAGGACAGATACCACTTCCTTTTCTTTACGTCACTACGTCACGGTATATCAAATATTTTCAGATTGCTTTGAATGCACTTGATTCTCTCTCAGAGGAGGTCAAGGGAAAAGAGAGTTAGGAGGAAGATTTAAAATATGTAAGTGCAGTGACCCATACAAAGAGTCATTGGACAGTATCTGCATATGGCTTACAGACTTCTAAAATTTCCTGTTTGGTATAATATATATGATAATATATATTTCTCTTCTCTGCATTAAGGATATCTGTTTTACACTGTTATAACGAACAAATAAAAAAGACAATCAGTGTGATGAATGTGATGATAATTTTGTTAAATTAAAATTGGAGTGGCACTCTTTTTGCTTTAGTCTGTAACCAAGTCATATCCAACTAAAATTATTTTTGCTCATCAGTCAGGATTAGTATTGTGAAATGCTGTTCGTGCAGTCAGGTGGAGGAAAACCAGCAGAAAATCTTGACGTGGTTACATGGTAAAAATGCAGTAAATCTATAAACTAGGTTGCTTTGTATTTTATCTGCCTTCTTTGTGCTGTTAGGTAGCTCAAGGAGGAGAGTCTTTATGAGAAAGCAGGTGAGAAACTCTGTTGATAGATGGTTACTTATGTCACCTTCGAGCAAGTCATACCACTTGTTTCCCCATGCAGCAAGATGCTTTAAGAAAGGCAGAGGGCACTGAGCAGTTCATTAAGCTTTACCAGTCCCTAACTGACATAAGCAAAGCTCTGCTGATCCATGCCAGGACAAACTGATGGTGGTTTCAATTCAGCCCTCAGCAGTGACAATGCATAAGAGTTTCCTTGATGAGTCTTTTCCTTTATACGGTCTCAAACATCACTTTGGCTTTCAAAAGAAAGCTTTTGATCTCGACAGCACTGGAAATACACAGGAGTTGTCCAACCCCATGATGCAAAGCGAGGCCACACTGTGAAATTTTCACTGCATGTAGTGAAGCTGTGTACATAGTACACCCATTGGTAGTAGATTACAGTGGTAAAAGAATATTGTCTTCGTTGGATTTTAGGAAAAATGGGAAAAAAACACCCTGTGGGTGCATATATTGTCATTGAGATTATTGCTTGTCGTTACAGTGATAAATACAGCCCATCTGCTCCCTCCTCACTGAGTCTGACTTCACCAGTTTGCCTTTTTCTCAACTTCTGACAGGTGAGGAATGATCTGACTGGGGTCCTGTATGGTGAAGACATTGAAATTTCAGATACTGAGAGTTTCTCCAACGATCCTTGCACAAGTGTAAAGAAGCTTAAGGTATGTGCTGCTGTTTGAGGTAAAATAAGTGGCGACTATGTCATGGCATTTGATTAATTTTATATTCCCTATGAAAAAAAGCTAATAAAATTTGCATAAGAATGATATATTACTACATTCCGTAGCACAGTATGGTTAACTAATGACATTTCGAGTGTCTACTTCTACTTAAGTCAATGAACGTCCATGCATATAATAAATATTTTTATAGTTCCTGATAGGGACACAAAGTAAAGCAAGTTGTTCCTGGTTTAATATTTGCACCTAAGGCATAATATACATGTGAAAGCTCTTGAGCTTTGGAACCAGAAACCCTGAAAGGAAAATTATGATGTAACAAAACCAGAGTGCCTTTCCATTAGCTTAATTTCACATTTTACACTGACTTCTTTGCTTATAATAATCTGCATTATTTCATATGAATCACAGGGGAAAAAAGAAAGTTGATAGCAGAGTAACCTACCATCCTTCTCTTATTATAATGATTTATTAGGTTCCTGGCATTTCATTAAATTAAACTATATTTTAGCATTACTATGCAGTGCAATCAACTATAAACTAGACATAGGAGATGTGAATCTTCAACTGCATGTGAACGTGAAAAAATGACTGAGCAGGAAGAGAAAGCACTTTAAAATTGTAAAGATGAAATCATTGCTGGTATTCAAAGATGTATGACACAACCAAAGTCATAATCCTGCAAATACTTCATGTGTAGAACAGGTTTAAAAGAAACTTAATAAACTGAATTATACTAAAAAACTAAAATTAAAGCAAGGATATTGACCTGTATAACACTAGGTCACTACTGAATCTAACTGCTTCATTTTTCTCACAGTCTAGAGATGCAAACTTGAGTGTTTAAATAAGTAAAGATTCTGTTTTTAGGAAGCCAGTTTGTGTCTGTCCCATTGAAGCCAGTTTGCAGTTCCTGTCTGGAGTTGAAAAGCCTCCAGTATGTGTTATCAGTAAAGTCCACATTTTTGACAAGGTCTTTAACCCCTGGCATCAGAAGGCTAACAATTCTGCAGACAGAGCTATTTAAATCAATGGGTGATATAATAACAAGAAGAAAAAAAGCACATAACCACAGATATTTAGGCTAAAGGTTAGAAGAAGCCATGAGATTCTGTCCTTCCTGTATGTCAACAACATGCTGTTTCTTTTATAGGAAAGACCAGAAAACTCTTATCAAACAATATATTAAAGTTATCTCTTGATTTCTTCTTCAAAACAAATTACCACACCAATAAATAAGCAATTAACTACTCAACCACGTATTTTTTGACAGGAATATAGAGTTACTTGTCCTTCGGTACAAGTAACAGGCTGCCCAGGGAGGTGGTTGAGTCACCTTCCCTGGAGGTGTTTAAGGGACGGGTGGATGAGGTGCTGAGGGACACGGTTTAGTGCTTGATAGGAATGGTTGGACTCGATGACCCGGTGGGTCTCTCCCATCCTTGTGATTCTATGATTCTAATTTAGCTGTTCAGTTATGAAAATGATCATTCATTTCATCAAGAATCTAATATATGTAAATGGTATCTGCTTACTGTACTTGAGATTAAAATATTCTATACCATTTCTTTTTGTGAGCGCAGTTTAAATTAACAAAATTAGTAATTATGCAATACAAAATCTGGTATGAATGTAGAAATATATGTTCTGTGTTTTTCCCAGCAGCACTGTAAATTTTACTATATTGACTCCAGCTTCTTTGAATCACAGTTGGAAAGTAACTCTAGGCTTGAGAATATTTTTTAAATTCACTTTTGTTGTTCAGAGAAAAAGATCTTGCTGGATATGCATCTGCACAGCAACTTAAATGTTTAAAAATTATAAGCCTGCACAGGCAAATTGTATGATCAACAACACTGCTGCTTCCTAGTATCTTGTATCTTGCACATGTGTCAAAAAATTGCAGTATATGAATACCAATTCAGTGACACAGTTTCCATCTAATTTTCCAAACACAATAGGTGTTTAGATTACTGACTAAACAGGATTTCTAATTCTAACAGTCAGGTTAATTACATTTTGAAATTTTGGGCCGTGAATAGTCTGGGTGCAACATCCATCAGTGTGTGACATGCACAGTAGCACAGACATCAGCAAGTTCTGGCAGCATGTTAGGAAGGTGGGAGCTGACATCCTCTACCTCACCTTCATCATTAGTGATTCCATAGCAAAGGTTGGAGGCTCATCTATAGTTTTTCAAGTGGACATCCAGGCTTTTAGAAGGCAGAACACGTGGATGCCTCCATTGACAAAGTTACCCAGCTTTGAGAAGATTTATTGATAATATCTTGACTGTCAGATAAATGGTAGAGAGTATGACAGAGTATCTGAGCTCTTCAATTTAGATATTTCATAAAGAGCCTGCCAAGACATTGACTTTTCCTGGCAGATGAGATATTGTAGCAATCCTTCTCTGGAAAGCTGTGTAATACAACATTGTGGTGTTATTCATTAGAAATGAGACAGATTAAAATCTAATCACAGAAGGGAAGCTCTGCAGCCTGAAAAAATAGCTGCCTATTCCAGCATAATGTGCATCACTCAAAAAAGCCCTGAAAAAGCTAAAGAGTGCCTCATATCCGAGGCTGTTAGAAATGGTATTGGAGGAGATTAGTTGTTCTTCATCCCTCATTGGAGCATCTTAGATGTCTTGATCCTCACTGTCTTGAGGGTTTATAATACTGAGCTGCCAGTAATACCAGAGACACTTTATATTTAGTGGGTGAATAATAGCCTCATCTATAAGAAAGAAAGAAGGGAGCAAGAGAGTAATTGATTTTTGAGGTTGTGTTATAATCTTCATTTAGAAAACTTTTTTAATGGGGATTCCACTGCAACTGTAGGTAAATGAAATGTGACTGTTCTTCAGTTTCTTTGTTTCTTTCAGGACTTTAGTCCAAATAGGACTTATGTATTGCTTACTGAGGGGCAAAGCTTAAATGCTGATATTGCTACTATAATCTCTGAAAAGAGGTTAAATATAACACCTTACCAGCTGACAAATGGTCTAAACATTGGTCCTTTTATATAAGTGAAGTTTTGGGAGTTGCTGTTGCCCTGAGATGTTTTTAATCATTTCATTGATCACCTGCCTAGTTCTGTAAATGAAAATCTGTCAAATATGCATTAGCTCCATGGAAGCAGTGTGCAACTCTATGAGAAAGAGTACTTGACACTTGCTGGTATCCAATGAGTGACTTCTTTGATGCCTACAAGTGAGATATGCTGTGTTAACTTGCATCATGCCCGTGAGGGCTGTTGTATAAGAATAATGTATCCTTGCCAGAAAATCATACTGGTTGACCACAATTAACAGTGTGTCTGAAGGGGGAAAAAGTTATGGCCCAATAAGCATCTGATGTATCTCTTTGCACAAGACTACAATGTGGACATATACCCTCACACACAAGCACTGAAAAGAACCCAGCTCTGATAAACTTTGTTGCACTTACTCATCCATCCAGATGAAATGTCATCAAGGGATTTGAGCTGCACCCAGCTGCATGAATTTGAAGCTTCAGTGTCTCTTATGCAGGACAGAGTCAGCACACTCAAGCCTGGCATGAAATTGATCTAGGCTTAATTACCATACTGATTGCAATTCTTCAGGAATAAATTTGGAGAGAGATGCAAAAAGCAGAGTTGGAGAGAAAGAGGCTTACTGAGGAGTGCACCGTTGCACAGAGGAAAAATGTTATGGGCAGAACAGGAAAAGCTATTGTACAGACTTCCCTAAATTAGTTCCTTCTACATGTGTTCTAATGTATAATCCTTTGGTTACATGATTACATACTAAATCTTCTCCTTTTAACTGCAAGCTGTTTTACCCCAGACATTGCCTCTCACAGCATCATATTGAGGAGGAATCTTCTGTGACTTGTCATAGAATCATAGAATTGCTTGGTTGGAAAAGACCTTTGAGATCGAGCCAAACTGTACCTGGCTGGACTCAATGATCTGGTCGGTCTCTTCTAACATGGTGATTCTATGATTCTGTGAAACCATATCCCTGAGCACTTAATCTACCCATCTTTTAAATACCTTCAGGGATTTAAAAAAAAAAAAAAAAAGCCTGTTTGCTTGCATGCCTATAGACTAAAGGAGTTGTAGAACCACATACTTGTGTGACTGAACGTGAAAGATTTGGGTCTGAGTGCCACCGTGAAACTAATTGCACAACAACATTAGTATAAGACAATCCTGGTAGACAGTAAGGTTGTTGAAATGAGGTCTGATGTTTCTGATAAAAGAAAATAAGATGGACTATACAAGTCCTGTAAATGCTTTGCAGTGATGGAATAGTCACTGTGGGAAATGTACTCTGCTTTATGTAATAATCAGGTGGAAGCAGCAGCTTAAGTCATGGAACCACAAGACAGGCTCCGTGCCTTTAGTCTGAAGGTTGTTGCACAGTCAGCGGGCAGCGTTGCTGCACGTGCACCATAGGGTTATTCTTTACATCCTGCCTACAGTCTCTAGTGCTCATAAGCTATGAGGCCTCATGTCTTCTGTTTGTTTTTCTTTTTAAATTGGATCTTGTAATTTTATAAAAGGAATTCATTCCGTTTTAAATTTAATAATTAGATGCTGTGTCATTTATTTTTAAACTGAGCTTCTTTCTAATATTAAATCTGCACTTTTAATGTTCAGAGAGTCAAGCAGTTCAGAGTCGGACTTTTGAGAGTGACCAAAATTATTATTAAAATGTTAAAAATGGAAAGAATGGAGGAGAGGATTTTTTTTCTGCATAATTCACAAATCTGTTCATTGTCCTTACAAAAAAGTGTGATTCTTTTGATGTAATTTGTGTAATTTGTCTGTTTAGTGTCATGAGACCTTGCTAGATTTGTTTTAAAAGACCCTAATCCACTTCAATAACATTTATAGTACTTTATCAATCTGTGGCTAAATATGAAAATAAAGAGAAACAGGCTTACTGAAAATGCACAGGTTCAGAATGAGCAAGGCATATTATGTACTTTGTGACTTTAACCATGCTAGGAATGATACCAATGTCATGCATTTAATTGCAGAAGCATTGTTATATCTTTTGCATTGTCCATCACAATATGTTCTGCTGAACAGGAAATAAACATTGAAGTTATCTAAACTGAAAATCTTTGATAAATTGATTTAATTAAAACTGAAATGCTTTTTGCTGCTGAAATTCACACTGAATCATCTGTTCCTTTTTTCCTTGGAGAGAGAAAGAGCTATTAGTAATCCTGACCAAGTGTTTTATAAAAGAAATGAAAAATTAGATTTGTTCAAGCTTTTGTTGAGAACTCAACTTTTGTCTGAAATAAAAAGTAATATTAAGTCATAAAAATCTATCTTTTCTGTATTTTATAGATGTTAGCAGCAATTTTTCACATGAGAAAAATGCCAGCCCTATTCCTGAGCATTTATTTTCCTATATATACTCCTGAATTTTGAAATGTTTTCTTAATATGTTTCTAAGTATGAAAGCATAATGATCTCTTTTGACTTCAGTCACAGGTAGATTCTTAAAGTGTGATGATTGGGGTTTTTTTCACATGTGGAGGTGGGAGGGAGGAGGAGAGGAGGGATTGAAAATGTGTTGTAGTGAGTGTAAAGAAGATATCGTATGAATGAAATCTTTAAAAATAACTAAAGTGAGCACAATATAAAGGTATCTTATCTCTACAAATTTCCAGTCTCTTAATTTTGCAGCATTAGTTCATGTAAGCAATGAAAAGCATGTCTTTTCTATTGGTTTTAACACACAACATTTTAAAAGAAGATATCTTGCAAGGGATCAAGGGAATATTTCATACTTTAGTCTTGTTGAACAGTAAAATATGACAATATAAATATTATAGTTTTATTCTCATTTGTGCTATTGGTTCTTCATTCTCTTCAAATACTGCAGCTGCTGTCACTTGCAGTATTTCATGTTCTTGAACTCACAGGAAGTGCAGTAGTGCTGAATTAATTTTGCTCTCTGCAGCTGTAATCAGTGCTAACTCTCTGCAGAATTTGAATGGCTAACTGAAGTGGTTTCTGGAAAGACTATGACTGTATTTAACTGCCACGTATCTCATTCAATCTGCAGGGTAATGACGTTCGGATAATCCTTGGCCAGTTTGATGAGGAAATGGCTGTGAAAGTTTTCTGCTGTGTAAGTAAATATATTTAATTGCATATCAGAATAAAGAATGGGTTACATTTGAATAAAAAATGCATATGTGCTTAAACATTACTTTATGGGGTTCAGCTCTGTGGAGGTTTAAATACTCCAGAGAGGTTACACATACTTAGCTCCATTTCTGTTTCAATAAAACACTTTGTACTTGTCTTCAATGGAATTTAGGTTTGCACTGCATAGTTAGCTTCTTCCTATCACTTTCCTATAGTGGAATTAAATCCCAAATTGAGCTTAAGCATTGCTCTTCCTGTCAGATCTCAGGAAACACTTGTATGTGTAGAACTGAGAAGATGCAAGATTTGCATCTTGCCCAAGAATTGTGTTCTGGTGGTAATGTCTGCGTGTATGTAGTTTTGCATGTTTTGTTTTGAAAACTTAAGAATTTCAAGCAGTTCCTATACATGATAACTATGCATACCCAAATAATTGCTGCAACTGAAATGTGCTGCCAATTGTACTGTTGTCATTCACTTCTGACTGCTGCGCATTTTACATCTTCCTTGAAAACTAAAGTTTCTTGTATAAAAATAAAAGTAGTATGACCAGCATAGATAAAATTCCCTATCCTCGCTATTTGTCTGTGTATGTGAATATGCTGCAAACATGTATGGTATGATGGCCACTGAAAGTAGCAGAATTAAAATGTGGATCTTTATTTTTACCTGCTCAAACAAACAACAAAAAAAAAAGGGCAAAACAGGCATATTTTAGTGGCCTAGATTTTGTATTGATATTGCATTCTTAGTTTAGATAAGCAGATTAATCTTGTATGAGCCAAGAACACAGTAAATATTATGGAAAAGCAATAATGATGGCATCTAAATTTCAGATGGGGGTTTTTAGTGTTCACTTAGAGAGTCAAAGTTACCTATCCAAGCAAAGAAAGGAAATGCAGAACTTCAAAATCTGAGTGATACATGTGCCTCAGGCACATGTTGGCTCATACTCAGCAACTGTTCCAGTTCCTGGCAAAATTTGGAAAGGAGATTGTAGAGTATATTTGGAAGCAAAAAAAAAATCTGTTTGCATCCAAAAGGAAATGGAAAGCATTCTTTTCTTTTTCATTCTTCTCATCTCTGATCAGTCTTTGTATACAGATCTTTTTATTCAAGCATTTAAATAGGATTGACAGAGATAATTTCCCATTTTTCCATTCCTGGAAGAAAAAATGATCCTTCTGTCTTGTGGTTGGTCTGTATTTCCCCAGCTGGAGGATCCCAGTCAGAGCTGTCTTCCAATCCAATGTGAGACAAGACATTGGCCTTGCTTATGCAACTGACCTTCATATCTAGTTGCCTTCCTCTACAATCCTTTTCCAAGTCTGTGTGTCTGTGAGGCTAGGGGAGAAATCCTAGAAATCCCTTGAGGGGCACGGTGTCCTCTTATACTGCTCTAATCTGAGGGATTTCAGATGGAAGGTGTCTCTCTCACGGTTTGGTGCAAACACGTGAAGTTTGTGTAACTGAGTGCAGTTTAAAGAGTGATGGCTGCTTGTAAAGTATATTAGTGTCAAAAATAATAAGGTGGATTTTTCTGGAGCCTGGAGGAACCTGAGAGATCACGTATTTAGTTTTGCATAAAAGTACTTATATGAGAGCTTCAGTAGGAGACTGAATGCAGGAGAGGGCAGTTAAAAGTGGGTCATTTATATATTAATGCACTACAATATGTCAGTGAGTGTGTTATTAGTCCTAAAATATATTGTTGACTCATGCTCTCCTGCAGCGGTGTGTCTAAGAGCACAAGAATTTAGATACGTCAGGTTTTTTAATACCCTTCCCCAGGTGTATCTTCAGACAGACTTCACTCGTGATTCCCCGCTATATTTTGCAGGGTGGCTGATGTCGACCAGAGAAAAGCTTAGGGTTTGTTAAAGGAAGATGCTATTGTACTAGTGCAAGATGTTTCTTTTTTTTTCTGATTGTGGTTATAATCTGAGTATTATTTGCTAATGATTTATGTAGGTGGAAAAATCTTTAAGGATTGCCACAGTTTTCTGTCTGGATTCAACAGTCATATGCTGTGAGGTTTCCTCAGGACATCCATTTGAGTTTATACGCTCATTTTCATTTTGACTGGCTATTCTCTCCCTCGTCAAACACCCACACACAAAAGACATAGAGCACATAAAGATAAATGCACTAAAAGATAGTTTAACTCAGCAGCAAACTTGAAACATGTGACAGAACTAATTCAAGCCAAAGTGAATATTAGCAGGTGTTTCCAACGATGATTTAAATAAGCTTAGCTATTAATTTAATATTAGTCTCAAAAGCGGTTTGCAATTTTAATTCTATGGGAAATCTTAGCTTTCTAATATTGTTTTCACCTCAGTGGGATGAATGTGGTACTTTTCGTGGAATAGAAATTGGGAGGTTTTGCTTCAAACTTAACACTTCCACAATCAAAACAGTCAACTGTGCTGCACAGATATAATTTTTTTTTTCCCCATTTGAAACTGGCTTAACATGAAATTGCATCTTCCCAATGAAAGCTTCAGTACTGCAGAACATTTTAAGAAATTGTTAGTGGGAATTTTTCCAACGTATTATTTTTAAGATGTAGCAATAATCTAACACAGCCATGCACACATCAAGACTTTGCATTAGCTGATACAATTATCTGTCTGCAAGCAATTAAGGAAGGTGATTATTATGCATTGGTCATTGCATGAGCTTTAGGTGGCTCTTTTTTTACTAAACACTTAATAATGACTAAAACCAGGCTTAATCAGCATGGTTGATGCAAGAGGACTGGACTTTTTTCCTTGAGCTGATAGAGTTTTACTGCTGAGTCTTTGGTTTGGAATTATTGATTTTTAATGAAGAACAGCTGGAGGTTCATTGTAATTCAGAAGTCTACAGGCATTCTTGTAGGAGTGGGATATAGGATGTGTCCATGCTGACACGATGGAAACTTGATGGAAATTCAACAGGGGTAAGGTTTTACAGGCCCATTATCACAAACTTCTAGTAATTGTTTACGACACATAGAAATTTCTTTGTTGTAAATAAGCATCTCTTTATGGATTCAAACAAGAATGGAAAAAAAAAAAGGACAAGACAGAAGTTTAGTCTCATAAGGTCAGAAAATGTCCAGGATGGTTTCCTGGCTGCTTGACAGCAACTCTGGGCTTTGCAGCTTATATAGGGCATGTGGGAAAGATTAGGGAAGACGTATGATTCCCTTACACTGTTATGATGGTACAAAGCACTTGTAAACTTAATTCGCCTTGCTCTTGTGTGCACACAAGTCTTCCTTTTAGAAACTAAAACCTGTAAGAAGTGGTCTGTGTGCATTCAAACAGTTCAAGAAAGATCCATTATTTCATGGAAATTTATCTGTTAGGTATCAAAACCATCTCCATTTAGCACAATCAACTGTTTCCTCTGCCTGGAAATAAGTCTTCNCATCAAAACCATCTCCGCTTAGACAATCAACTGTGAGGAAATGGTGGCAAAATCCTCTGCCTGGAAATAAGTCTTCTGGAACCCAAACACTGAAATGCCTGAACACTAAAAACCCTGTTGTCACCAGAAAAATGACTTCATGGTTATGGAGCTCATCTTTGGCGGGGTTGATTTTGTTCCTTCTTTTACCTTCCTGAGACTATTGTTCAAGCCCTATCATTCTACTAGATCTTGAATGAAGAGCTGCCAGCTCATAAATTGTTTGTCTGGTTGTTTTTGACGTGTTTATTAGATTTTATTTCTTTTTGGTAGGAGGGGGGTAAGTGGGGAGTAGGGTTGTCTCTTTTTTTAGCTGATTTCTTGCAGGAATGTGAAAGATTCAGTGCAACTTGGTTGGGCATGTTCCCTTGTTTCCAGGATGGTATTTCCAGCTATTTTGAAACTTCCAGTTCTCAGTCTCCATATCCCAGAACAGTTTATGCAGGAAACAGGCTTAGGTGCTTATGCAAACAAAAATTTCCAACAGCTCTGATTTCAGAATATTTCACAGCCAATATGTTCTTGCAACACGCAATTTGATACTTCAGTCTCCGTAGAGCAGGGGAAGCTGCAGAAGACTGTCCTTCTCTAAAAACACTGCTCTGTGTCCTCAGTGATTTGAAAACAGTCAGATAAAAGAGACTATATCATTGAAAGGTCCTCAATGACCTAATTGTGTAATGGAAACCCTTTTAGACATCAGAAAGTATTGCAGGGTGGGATTGCTGTTTTCCTCACAGGTGAACCTGGGATGCGGTTTTGCCATGGCTGTAGCAGGAGTGAAGATGGGAAGGAGCATGAAAGCTGGTTTATTTTTGGAAGGGTAGAATTAATGAGCAAGATAAGGACAAAAAATTTATGTGGATTGTTGAATTAGTAAGATATAAGGTACAAGACACTGAGTTTCTGACAGGAGTGCTTTCAGGCAGCACCGTATACAAATGTATGAAATTTGATTTTGGCTGAACAAAAGCTCCTGCAACCAAGGGCCAAACAAATCTGCTTTGTGCACAATACATTCATGAACTGAGTTGGCACCATTACAGTACCCTTCACTGATTTAAAGCCCAGTTTTACTTTGGGTATTAACATATTTAGGAGGCTGTCCTATTTCATATTTTTTGCTCTTCATCTGATTTATCTGACAAGCTTTTGGTATGATCTTTGGGGTAATTTTCAAAACGGTTATGTTCTGAATGACTAATATGTCCTGTTTGCATTCTCACAACTTCCTCCTTCTGTAACATTTTCTATGAAGATGAAGTATTTTTTCAGTTAAGAGCTGTAAGGTTTCACTGTGTATTTCTAAAACCTGGATATTTTATATTATGTCTTGTATCTCCAGTATTACTTAATGTTACTTCTTTCTTGGCATAAAAGAAGCATGAAAACTGCTGCTTTGAAATTAAGTCTGACTGAAATGTCAAAAGGGAAGTATCTAGTTACAAGATAGTGGGAGAAACGTCTGAGATAAAATTTGCTAATTTTATCCTAGAACACCCTTCACGATGGAATAGGATATCTATTGTGAATAGATCAACTTTTAGGCACAACAGCTTACATGCCTGATGTTAAAGTAGTTCTGTTTCCTCTTATGTGTGTCTACTATTGAAAGGAGATAACCATCATTTCTGTATCTTGGAGTACAATGAGCTATATTCAGTATTAAAACAAGATAGAATTTCACCTGAAGAAATTTCTTGCCAGGAAAAAAAAGCAGCACTGAGTTACGCTTGCTTTATCAAGTTGCTATTGATTCATGCTCCTCAGAAGAAATTGCTTACCTAATGTCTCCGTGGTCACTGGATTAGCACAGTCACGTAATTCGTGTTTGCAATGTTATGATTAGATGGAGCCTAAATTTTCTTGTTTGACCTTATCCAGTTTTATGTGGTCTTTAGGATTATATTAGGATGATAGTAACTTAGTTTACATGTGGTAGAGTGGTGATACAAACACTCGTGTAACAGCTGGGTTATGGAGAATTTTCTGTGCAAATGCTGTGCCTTCTGCCAGTGCTCCTCCCAGTTTTAGAATCTAGTATTTTATTCTTCTGGTTTTGTCTAAATTGTCTTTTGAAAGCAGAATAGATTTAAATTTTTAATAATTTAAATTCTTTCCTTGTGACCTGAATTTTAAAGATGGAGGTCTTCAAAAAAGTAGTCTTCATTGTTAGCAAGTAATCGTTCTAGGCTATTCAAAACACCTGCACATGCTTCAGTTACACCATAATTCCATAATTTCATTAATAATGGAAAAAACATGAACAGAAGACTATTGGTTTCGTGCTCAATATGTCTATTATAATGTCTATTAGCTCTTCTCTTTTTCTTTCTTTGTAGGCTTATGATGAAGAAATGTATGGCAGCAAATATCAGTGGATTATTCCAGGGTGGTATGAAAACCTTTGGTGGGAATCCTGGGTTAATTCCTCGCAATGCCTCAGCAAAAATCTTCTTGCGGCCATGGAAGGTTATATTGGAGTGGATTTTGAACCTCTCAGCTCAAAGATGCTAAAAACTATATCAGGAAGGGTTAGTATTTTTCCTCCAACTATTTTATTATGCCATGGGTTGTCTCACCAGTGCCTTGACACAACAAAGCACTGAGGAGGGAGGCGAAGCTAAAAGGTTTTTCTTCAAAGAGAGCTGGCACTCATCAGGGTTAGTCTCACCTTTCCACTGGTTTGCAGCTTTTAAATATTTAGAAATCAAATTCCATACCAGGTAAGGAAGCAGTAAGTCCCTCATCTCAAATCCATCCTGTTCACTCCTTAAGAAAATTACAGTTAAATGTACAGTAAAGTTTGAATTATAACCTGCAGTATCATATGCTGCATCATGTAAAGTTAAGTAGTTGAGCACACAAATAGGTAAGTTTTATGTTTAAGTGTCTCAGAACTAGGGGATGGGAAGTGCAGCTTGTTTTGAATATGTAAATATGTGGTATTTCCATAAAGTACATAACATTTTATTGCAGAAAAAGATCATACAAACTCTGGCTAAAGAATAAACATGCCTGATTTTGCTGCTTTTCTTATTTTCATCCATCTTTCATGCCTTGCTGAATGAGTGCAAAAGTCAGCTTTACAAAAAGGCAATTCGTCATAAGATGGAGAGCATAGTAAAATTCTAAAACATAGACAAATTGCCACTCAGATAATTTCATATGAAGCAAATAGTTGCTCAGGTAAAGTTTATTTGATTTGTGTATAAATTGTTACCAGACCACTAATATGCAGGTCTGCAGACTTAATGCTCTGTTCTAGTGTTATGGCTCGCCAATATCTTGGGAGCTTTGGTTGAACTGAAGCTTTATATATAAAAACAAAATAAAGCAAGTTGTCCTTCATACAGAGAGGCAGAACAACTGCTTTTCAATTCTCTGTCTCCTAGCTCTCCCTCTCAGTGTTGTAAGTCAGACAGCACGTGTTGGGGGAATTGTGGTTTCTTTCCTAATTTTTGTTTTGGTGACTTTTTCTGCATTAGTTATGCGTGTCTCTGAATTAGTGGGTGCAGGTTGAGGTGTAGGTTCAGAATGAAATGGCTAAATGTTACGTATTGAAGTAAAACTAAAGTTTTTCTTCTCTGCAGACTCCACAGCAATATGAAAAGGAATACAATGCTAAGCGTGGTGATGGGCAATCCAGCAAATTTCATGGTTATGCCTATGATGGAATATGGGTGATTGCCAAAACCCTGCAGCGGGCAATGAAGTATCTGAATGCCACCAATAAGCATCAAAAAATTGAAGATTTTAATTATACAAACCACAAACTTGGCAAAATTTTTCTGGATGCTATGAATGAAACCAACTTCTTTGGAGTAACGGTAAGTTCTAAATAGATACTTGTGGGATGGAGGAGGCTTGTGATTTTATGTCAGTAGCTGAAGCAAGCACTAAAATTTAAACTCCTGAAAAAGAACCACAGTTGCATATTTCTTTTATCTTCAGAGCTTCCACAGTTCTTTATCATTAAAAATTGACATTGTTGCCTTGAGACTCTAGCTCATTACCTGTCTTCTGATGCCAAGTGATAACGCTGTAGAATTCCTCAGTTGTCAGGTTTTTAAGCATGGATGTCATCTGAATTATCAACTTGGAAGGGGACTCAAGAGAACCGGAGGTGTTGCAAGCTGCAGCAGTCTTTAAGTGGCTGTTTTAGCAGTTGAGGCATACCTGGAATGTGATCTGATAATACCTCCCGTTTCCTTCTGTCATTTATTTTTGGTAGTAGATTACAGTATGATAATGTCTCTGACTCCAATGCCGTACACCCCAGATATTCCTACAACATTCTTCAGTTGCCATTGAAGTTTATTTATAATTCATATTTTTTCACAGTACAAAGCGCGTTGACCATGACTTAGAAGAACTGGTCACATTCTATTTTCATTTACACCACTGAAAATTCATAGCAATTTTTTTTTTTTTTTACATTGCTTCTAGTTGGTAACTGAGTAAAATGGAGAATAGGAGTGTGGCCCTAAAACTGCTTCATGACTTTTTATATATTTGAGGCAATGTCAGTCAGAAGATAATGGCGCATATGTGTTCAGGAGAATTTTTAGTGTGCAGGTTCCTTCACCAAGAAAAATGAGCAGACCCTGTTCCAGGAGGAATGACCTTCACTGTTTCCAATAGCAACAAACGAAGAAGCCAGTAGGATGTGCTTCATTAAGCAGTGTAGTTGGGCTGCAACATGGCTAGATAGGGAAAAAAGAGTTTGAAAGAAATGTGTATTTCAGCAGTGCACGGAGAAAGTGCTTCTAGGCGCTTCCTTGCAGCAAGAGCATTCAGAAGCTTGGCAACGTTTTTGCCACTCTGCAGTAGCTTGTCCCTGTTTGTCCCCAAGTTAATGTAAATTGTCTCGGATATCAGTTAACCTCCATGCATACTGAAGCAGCAGAACTAAGATTGTCATACACGTCACAAGCAGGTTCAAAGAGGAAATGCCTACATATAGACATCAGCAATGAGTGCAGGCTCAACTTTTTGGTGCTTTTGTTAAATGCTGAAGAAACCCTGGTTTTGTATCACAGTACAATTGAAACTAATTCAGGATTTGTAAGTAAAAAACAATCAGATGGCAAGACAATACTAGAATCTAGTTGCCTGTACAATATGAAATTTGTTTTCTTTATACGCAGCATTTGACTGAAAGTTTCAGTAGCAGCTATAAACCAGATTCTGCAGGGCCTTAAACTGACTTATTCAAAGTAGAGTATCTCTCAATGTGGCTGAAATAGTTTATTGCTGTGGAGCCCCTTTTATTTTTTATTTTTCCTTTTCATCTCTTAGCCTTTTTGCTTGCTGTTTGGTTTAGACAGCTTATTACTGTAAAATCAATACATTTCATCATTACTGCTTAATTGTCCTTCACTGCTGCCTCTCCTCCCAAAAACTCTAAGACAAAGAAGGCTTTTTATTAGTTTTAGAGATACCGGCAATACCTCATATATGAACTGCATCCTTTTAGGGAGAGAATGAATCAGAGTTTCACAGCCATATTCAGCCATGTTTACGTACTTTATCCCCTCAGGTATAATGGTCTTAAAAAAAATTACTGCACGATTCTTCACTGCATTTAGTGATTGTCTGAGATGCTTTGTGAAAAAGTTCTCTCTAAGGTTGGTCCACCAAGTCATGATGACATTTCACAGCCCAAATTTGGTATTTGCAAGGATCATACTTCTTGTCCCTATAATACGGTCACACCAACATTTTAATCAGAAAGAAATATAGAGAAGAAAATCTACACTAGCTACGCTTTCTTGGGATGTAATTAGAAGAAAAGTTACTGAAGTTTTCCAGACAGTGTGCAGAAGAAGAGCTTTATAGCAGGTATTTAAAATTTTGCAGAAAGATGAAGGGACATCTTTTTACCAGAAATATTTTTAAACTTTTATTCTTCAGTCTAATAAATTCCTGTCATTTGTGACCTAATTTCAAACTCACTGGAAAGTAAGTTTTAGGTCTTGGAGTGTCAAATCTCGTATTAATATCTCTTGCCCAGAAAAGGTGTTTTAGTATAAAAGTTTTACATTTTAGTTTTAAAAACCTATTCTAAACAGGAAAAAAAGACATTTATTTACTCTAGAGTAACTATGGCAAATATAAAATGAGTTTCTGTAAAAAAAAAAATACTAGAAGGATTAAGTATAATCAGTCTTTAAAAACTAATAAAAAAAAAATATAAAAAATAATATAAATTATTAAAAAAAAAAAAAAAATAAAAAATAAACCACAACATCCCTAGTGACTGGGAAATAATCTCAGCAGCAGGGCAGCTCCATTGCTCTGCTGTTTGATGACTGGCAGTGTGATGGAATGCTAAAGGAAAAATATCCCCATACCCTATATTTAAAACATTAATATGCCCACAGTGAGTCTAATAACTCTGACAAGGGCATAACAATGTTATGATCATGATAGTTCCATTACAGTTTACATTTAGGTGCGTATAGGTACCTCNATATAGAGCAAGGTAACATGTATTTGCTATTTTATCAGAAAAATGTAGTGTAATTACCTGCTGCTCATTTTCATATGTAAAATCAATACTATTGTACACGTAGAAAAAGACTTTGTGATGAGAAATGCAATGTGAACAAATAAAAGACTTGTAGGGATGTTCCTATAGTTTGTTGATCTGATTGTCTAATTCTGTAGTTATATCCTCTAATGTTGACTGTGTTCAAATCAAATAAGGCATCGTATGGTTAGAATGGTCAATCTACAATAACCAGCTTTCAGGATAGAAGCCCTTTTGATTTCAGACTATCTGAACTTTCATGGCTCACATTTCTCTAATTCCTTGCTTATCAGAGCAGTTGCTTTTTTTTTTTTTTTTTTT
>WAAB01000297.1:82237-123137 GCA_013389865.1 Piaya cayana
GCCATTTCTGATACAAGCCAAGATGCCATTGGCCTTCTTGGCCACCTGGGCACACTGCTGGCTCATGTTTAGTCACTGTCAATCAACACCCCCAGGTCCTTCTCCTCCTACAGACTTCTCCTAGTCTGTAGCTGTGCTTGGGGTTGTTGTGCCCCAAGTGCAGGACCCGGCACTTGACCTTGTTAAGCCTCATGCCATTGGACTCAGCCCATGGATCCAGCCTGTTCAGATCCCTTTGGAGCCTCCCTACCCTCCAGCAGATCAACATTTCCACCCAGATCAGTGTCATTTGCAAACTTGCTAAGGGTGCACTCGATGCCTTCATCCAGGTCACTGATGAAGACATTGAACAGGGCTGGGCCCAGCACTGAGCCCTGCGGAACCCCACTTGTGACTGGCCTCCAGCTGGAGTTAACTCCATTTACCACCATTATGAAGGCTAAAGCAATAGGAAGACTATTCATAAACCAGTTTGTAAAAATCTTAAGAATATAATTTCTTCTATTCTTTGAAGAGCTGCTATCATGCTCTTATAAAATCTTCTCAATATCTGTTTTACTTTGTATTGAGAATTTAGAGAATGATTAAAGTACATAGAAAATAAATATAATTCTGAATATGCTGAAAATTCTAAGTAAGAAATTAATTATAAAGTGTGAAATTAATTCTAAACTGCTTGTTTTAATCCTTTACATCACTGATTTGGATACTTTAAGGAAAGAAATACAAGAAATGCATTTTTCTGATAATTTTCATGTCACATTTACAAAGATCTGTTGATTTAGGTTAATTGGACTGCTTCTCTCCATTGCTGACTAGCTGCATGGGAAACTTTAATTTATGTTCTGTTTTCAACTAGGTTAAGATGTCACTGGTCAATTTTAAAAAGCTTTTAAAAGGAGCCTTTTTTATCTTCAATGAAAGTGGCCCACATTGATGTTAAAAGAATTAGAATTTAGCCTAACACGAATTCTTCTGTACACCTAAAAATTGAAATTTTCCCATTGGTAATATTTTGCAACATGATGTTTTTGCTTTCTGACCAGCAAAAAAATTTAAACTTTTAAAACTGTATATTAATTCTGTGTTCATACTGCACTGTTTCTGAGGTTTTGGCTTCACCAATTAACATACTCTTTGCTGTTGTTAATCTTTATGACAGCTCAAGGCAAACTTATTCCTTAACTTGAATATAACATTTTGCTGAGTGTGAATGAATCCACCTGTAATGTTAAAAATGGTGTTATTAGCTGACTTAGCCTGGAGATGCTCTGAGGTTGTCAGGTCTGATGTTCAATGGATTGCATTTTCATACATCGCTGCTCCTCTTTTCTGGCAGTCATGATTTTTGTGATGAACTAGTTTTCTTCCTTGGAGAGGTGCTCCAGTTGCAAATAGGATTCTTGAAGCCTGCAAGCATTTTAGTGAAAAACATGAAAATTAAAGTATTATAATGGCGTTTATTGTAGACAAATGAGCAGTACACTTCCTAACAATTTAGTAGGGGGTTTTTTAATTGTTTTTTAGGACTTCTTTATTTGTTGTCTTCTTCTCTTCTTCCCACCATCTTCCCACAGGAGGTTGTTGCCTCAACAGTTCACGGTGATAAGGACATGCTTTTAATTATCTAGCCTCTGATAAAGCACTGTTAAGATAGTGTTCTTTTCTAAGATGTCATAGTGCATTGAAGATCTTGCACTTGAACAAAGCTGGTGAAGGGGCTGGAGCACAGGCCCTATGAGGAATGGCTGAGAGAGCTGGGGTTGTTCAGCCTGGAGAAGAGGAGGCTGAGGGGAGACCTTACTGCTCACTATAACTACCTGAAGGGAGGTTGTAGAGAGGAGGGAGCTGGGCTCTTCTCCCGAGTGACAGGGGACAGGACAAGAGNGGAGTCCTTCACATGAAGAAACTTGTGGAAGGTGAGGAGGCAGAAAGTGCAGCAAGGCCCTTCTTGGAGCCCCCCTCAGTCTAGGACAGTCTACTCGTGCTGAGTCTCAGCTCCACACGTACCACGACAAAACAGGGAGCAGTGAAAGGCAGTACTTCACAAACTACAATAGGCTTCCTTTCTGGTTTTTTTTCCCAACCCCCTCGTCTGAACAATTTGTGACTATTTTTGTTCTATAAGTATTAGAAAAATAATCTAAGGATCCTGCCTTCTGTCTAATCACCCACTTTATACCTGATCCATAATGACAGTTGAGGTGGTCAGTGTATGAACCCAAAACACTAGAGAGGAAGCAAGCTGCTCTGTCATTTTGTTATAAATGCTTTTAGCCAAATCTAGGGTTTGCTTTTTGGATCTTTTTGTATGACGATAATTTTCCCATTTCTGTGATTTTTACTGACCTCAAATATGCCAAAATGATAACCTTGCCCACTAACCACTATTGGGAATCAGTTTATTCTTTTAGTGCGTGGTCTAGAGAGAAGTTCACACCCCTCTCTGTTGTTGATGCTTTTAATGGTATCTGTATTTTTATATATCCAGCCTCCAACATCTAGCCAAAGCTTCCTGAAAACTTATTGTCTCTCCTAACAATTCTTTCTGCCTCTCATCCAAGAACTTTTTGTACCGCTTTTACAATGTTAAAGCTTTTCTATGTGACTAAGATAAGAAAATCTGTACCCAGGCCTCTCGCTTGTGTGTGTTCAAGCCTTTTTTGGCTGAGTGATCCTTCACTCTAAGCATAGTCTGTACGGTTTTGATGTCATGCCCCACAAGCAGTGGTAGTAGGTGTAGTAACCTAGATGAAAACAACCCACCTCTAACCAAAACAACATAACTTAAATCCAAAGAATGAACTTAAGGTTAAACGATATCCCAGATTGTGTAAATGAAGCTGTCCAGGGCTGTCATTTCCGTGTCACTACACACTTTATGTGCTCTGCAGTGACATGTAAAGTTCTGAGTGTCACTCTAATGCTGGCAAACTGAAGAGTTTTCCAGAGTAAATAAACACAAATCAAGAGATTGTAGGGAATGATCTGAGGAAAGGGTTGACCATATACTCTATTTCAAACTCAGCAAAAACTATAGTGGTTTTCCATTTATTATGGACTGACATACGGGTTTTTTATTGATCTAATATCAGCCAGCATATATTAGCTTTATAGGGGCCAACCTTTTTATCGTAAAACTTTGAAAAACACAGTTATGGATTCATTTTTGTCTTGTAAATTCTACCCCTTTTATACCTTGTAAAGTGTGCTCTGAAAACGCCTGGTGAAATTCTCCTGCCTGTGTAATTTTAATTCTGCCTCATCCATTCTAGCTGCGGAGTTAGACAGCAGTTTAGTTGTGTTTGTTCATGTAATTAGAGTGATGTTGTGCACAAGCAGTCATTATTGTCAGTGCTGCAAAATACACAGAGCTAAAAACCACAGCTAGAGACTGCAAAGAATGTTGTCCCAGAGAGCCTGGCAACTATCTCTCTCTCCTTCCTTTCCTTTCTCCCTCNTATGTTTTCCCAGGAGTGAGAGACAGCAACAGAGAGCCTGGCAATTATCCCTCTCTCCTTCCCTTCCTTTCTTCCTCTCTCTCTCAACCACCCTCCTCATGTTGTGTGACTTTGGTTAAAACGTTCTTCAGGAGTTAAAAAAGGGAGAAGAAGTTACAGTGATCACAAATGCACATCTCAGCTGAATGTGAACTCTGTGAGACAGAGGTAAACTTTTGTAGCCCAGAGGCTCTTGTTCTGCTGAACTCAGAAGTTTTCTGCATTTGAGAGAAGCACGTAAGCATCTCCAGAAGAGGCTGCAGTGATATTTTCTAATTGAAAGTGTTAGACTTTCTTAACATTGAGTTTTCAAAGAGCGCTATCACGTCTCAGAAATTTTTTTGTTGGTGAATAACCAGTATTTTGTTATGAATGACCCTGAAGCTATCTTTTTTTTCTAATTAAAAACCTTTTTCCTGGTGTCTTCCTGCACAGTTTTCCCTCTACTGTGCCCCTTTCCTTGATATAGAAGCAAGGCGAAAGTTTAAAAAAACAATTATGACACAAAAATTTGATAGGGGCTTAAAAATATAAATTGCCTCCACTAACCTGACACATACAGAGATGAGTTAAATTACATCTAAGAGTAAATCAGTCAAGCTACATGTACAGCTGAGGAATAATTGTTTGCCAGTCCCTTTGGGTAAGTGCAAAAGAAGCCAATACAGCATATTGGTAGTTGTGAGTTGTGCGTAGACCAGCATCACAAAGCCACTGTAAGGACCTTTCTGTTGTAAACTCTGTTTTCTTCCCTTGTGAGTTTTTGTGTGATTTTAAAACTCCTTATTTTAATGAGATTTATCCTATAGACTGTCTTTGAACTCAAAGAATGTGGTGCCATGGAAATGTGGTTCTCTTTGCATCCGGACGATGTTTTCTGTTAGTTTCCATACTGAAGATGTAGGTTATTTTGTAGAGATCAAAAGGCCAATTATTTCTTTTCAGGTCTGCTTTCAATATTTGGGCATTTGGGGTTTTTAAGATCCGAGCAGTTCTGATTTCTGTATTTGTATGGTGCATCAGTGAGTAAATGTCAGCTGTTAAAAATATTCAGGCAAGTAAAGATACAACTAAGCACCTAGAATATTGATCTTCTGTACTCCTTATTATGTAGTATGTATTTAAACATAAGCATACTGTATTGTATGCTGATAGAAATAAATCTGTAGAGTATTGTCACAGACGAGTGGGTGATGCACTTAAAGTATTTTCTGATAATCACATTATCTCCATTATACATTCAGAGTATTGTAGATAAGCATTTTGTTGAATTGGTAAATTGGTCAAAGGCTCACCCCATGATAAGTGCTAAAAAAGAATAGTATTAAGAAGAACTCCATAAAAATTATAACATAAACATGGAAGATCCTAACTCTTGGCCATCTACAAATGCCAAACTGCGTATTTTTCCACTGCAAATCAAGGGGACATGTGATCCATAATAAAATGTTTTAAAACTTTAGAATATTCTTTCTCTACTTAATACAGATATTTAAAAATATCTAGGCAGAATAGCTGAGTTTCATATTTTATTTCTGAATAGTTTTCCCCCAAGGCTTTCAGACCATTTATAATGGTCTTTCTCTCAGGCTCTGGTTGAGCAAAGTGCTAAAGAACACACTGAATATTAAGCATGTGGACCGGTAAAGGGCTGTATGGAATAAAGTCTTAAAAGAGGAAGTTATTGGTTTTGCAAGACAGGTTGAATGCAAGTAAAAGAAACATTTCCCATAGAGAGTAAACATTTACTAACCTCTTTTTAGGGAACTTTTTTACAATATCAGAAATGCTAACGGTAAGAGAATAAACTCGTTATTAAAAAAAGTATTATACAACTCCTAATGTGCATCTTAGTGAAATTAAAGGCATGTCAGACTTAGGTTTCTCAATGAGTGTATGCTGCAGCCTAGGGGCTTGTCATGACTGAAAATCTAGTTTGTGACATGCTTTTCACTTCTCTGAGCGACATGCCCAAACTACAAAGCTAGCAGAGACAAACCACGTTAGGCTTTTGCACACTGCATATATTTTGTGATCTTAAGTTATAAGTAGGAATATCAAAGAGAGAAAATAAAATTACAATAATAACTTCAGTGTTAGTTTGGCATTATTCATTGAGGTCTGCAATTGCTTTTTAAACTACATGAACTCTCTCAGTCAGTAACAAAACGAAGCTCTATGTTGTGCAATCCCAGTACAACACAACCACCTTATTTTCTGTTGTGTCTTTCATGCCAGCCATATCTCAGACTGCTTTCCAAAATGCTCAGTAAAAGCAAGCAGTACAGAGGAGATAGTAGCCAGGGAAGAACCTGATCTAAATGCCCCATGAGTCACTAGAATAATCTCATTCACCAATCCCTCTCATGCAGAAAGGAGAACAAGTAAAAAATTCTGGAAGTGAGGAACTCCCTCTTGCTATAATGAGATTTTAGGAAATGAAAAGAGACGTGTCTATCTTTCTCTGCCAAAGTAAAATTATTTTCTCCATTTTTGTAAAAATAATTAACTCATCATCATAAAATATTTAAGCTGTATTACAATCACAAGATTCTGTTATTGCCACTTTATTTGTTTTTCAGTTATAACTGAGTAATTACTGAAGTTTCTTGTAATATCCACGACCTTTTAGGCAAATGCAACTTTAAGTTCATGTTCCTTTAACCTTTGTTAATTAGCAGCTAAAGTAAGGCACAGTTTACATTCATAATTCAGGCTACACTATTCAACTTAAACACTGATTATGGTTAATTGAATGTGCATTGTTTGCCTTGCAGAGCGACAAAGCAGATGCTGTGGTGCACAGCCCTGAAGCCCTGCATCCGCAATTTTCTCTTTACCACCATCTCTCTTCTGCTCCAAGATGGTACTTCTGCTCTTTTTTTCTATACTTGCAACAGAATCCTGCTGGTCATGACCTAAGCTTGAAGTCTATATTAAAGACATACTTCTCTCTCCTAGCCTTTGCGCTGTAGATCTAATCAGCTTCTCCTACTATAGTTCTTCTTTAACTACCCTTACTCTGCTTAAATGAAAAAGCTTTTCTCTTTGCTGATTGACACCTTCAACTATTTGTGGTAATTTATCTTTTTCACTTGTTATTCAACCGTTCTATGTAGATGACGAGATCTTAATCCTCCTCAGGAAATTAATCGCTATGCACTTAATTTGATTTAAATTCCTCTACCAATGCATATGTTAAGATGTGATGCAGAAGTGAACAGGCCATTGTTTTAAATGCTGTGATCCAAGAGGATATAGTACTTGACATGTATGATGTTGCAAAAGCTGCTTGTGTGTTCATTATCTCGCATCTTTTCTGCAGTGGCAGTGTTTGTAAATGAGAGGAGTTTTCTCAATATATTTTATTGCAAAGCATAATCCAGGCAGACACAGGCACTTTTGCCTCTCCATCTCACCATTTTTCTTCCTTGCTCCTAGTCTGTGAATTAATTTGTTTGCATTCACCTTTTTTTAATTGTAAACACTGACTACTTTGAAGTCCAGTCTCCTGAAGGCTGCATGTTTTGGCAGCTTAATCTTGCAACTGTCTGCAGGAAGATAGAACTAATACAGGTGGAAACAGTTGGCATCCTCCCCTGCCTTCCTCTGTGCAGCCTCCTCACAGAAAGTAACAAGGATGCCTTTACTAACAGAGTTATGTCCAGTTTCTTTCTCTAACATTAATGAAGGTAATCTAAGGTCTTTGAGTGATTCTTATATTTGCTATATAGTACTTCTGAAATGCACAGTAACTAGGATTCTTTTGTACTCACTGATTGCAGACATTTAACATTTAAAATACTATTTCTTCTAAATTTGAATGTGTCAAAATTCTGCCCTAAACTCCTGACAATACTATTTGTTGACATTTTTATGTTCTACTTGTCAGTCTGGGTGTAGTGAAAACCACTTTAAAAAACCCTCCAAGCCCCAAAATAGCTTATCAGGAGTTATTATAAAGTAACAGGTGAAACAGGGAAGCTTGTTTGTACTAGTTATGTGGGAAAGCTGTACATTAAAGCTGTGGAAGGTGTTGGCAAATACTGGTTTTACAATCTATCTGTAAAACAAAACCTGGCCTGACTTGATTTCACTGGCAAAGGTTAAGTATAAGTTTAAATATGATGTAGCTTACAAACCATCAGTTTTTTGAAGGCCATCTGTCCCCATACTGCTAAAAGAGGTGAAAATAAGAAAAAATAAGACCTGCTTAGAAGCCAGATGGTACTGTTTGCTTCAGCAGAAGGGGTCATAATTCTCTTCAGATTAGCCATCCAGGATATGAAACAAGGAAAGGTGATTAATCTTAAAGAAAAGTGTCTCCTGTTCTTGATCCAGGCCTGCTCTTCATCTCTTCCCCTACCTTGTCTTACTGTTTCTTTTTCACTTTCATAAAATCAGCAAACTCACTATGCTGGACAGTAAGCTAAACACTAGTTGAAGCAGGGAGCCTGAAAATAGAATCATAGAATAGTGTGGGGTTGGAAGGGACCTTAAAGATCATCTAGTTCCAACTCTCCTGTGATGGGCTTCCTTGCCACACCCAAAGCATTTTTCTTGATGGACAAATGAAGCAGCCCAGCAGTACTACTCAGGCTGGCGTATGAGAATCATGATACTGCACCCTGCACAGGCAGCACTCAAGTCAAGCCTGCTGTGGATTAGACACCATTGCCAACTTTACCTGAAGTGATATTCTTTGATAGGCTCTGATAATTTACTTGTTGCATGGTGAGATGGCTTGGTCTTGAAGCTGATAGTTCATATACTAAATAAAAGGTTTCATCCTTCTCACTGAGAGCGGCTAATAAGAAAGTTTCTCTTGCTGAGATGTGATCTAGACTATTTAGCTCATTATTTTCTATGGGAATACTTCCATGGAAAAATAGTGCAGGGAGTAGTGATTTGCTTCTAAGGATGAATCTTGAAGAGTTTTACAGGGTCAGGAAACCTCCAAATTACTGTCTTTATTAATAAGCAGAACATGTTCTGGGTAAAAATAGTTATCATTTGGACATAGTTTGACAAAAAAGAAAAGTCAAATGCTGTCTAGAGATAGAAATTTGTATTAATTAGACTTCACTGATGTCAGTAGAAGACTTCAGTTATTTTCTATGTTACTGTTGATCAAATATGGATTAGAATGACTAGAGACATGAATTTTCTCACCAGACGTTGCCTTTAAATAGTATAGTGATAGTCTTTTGAGGGTTAGATATAAAAAGTTCTGCAACTAGGAACAGCTTTATCACTGGATCCACTGCTCCCTATGTGTGCACCACTGCATAGGAAGAAAAATAAAAGTTCAGTCTATAAAGTGTAAGAGTATGAATGTTGTGTCTGTCTTCACCAGTATGAAAGTGCCCTGGCAAGAGTATGAACACTATGCCTTTGGCTGTAGGACAGACTGTTTACACCCTGGGAGATAAATCAGAGAGCACTGGAAATTATTCCTGGCTTCAAGCCACAGAAATTATTGTCAGGGTTTAGTAAGTAAAATTCCTTCTCCTGAATGCATTAAGTGAAAAAAGTCACATCCTCATTAGCAAATGTCTTACTTTTTCTTTTCCTGTGTAGTCACCCAGCCACATTGCAGGGGGAAGACTTCTCATGAGAAAAAAGGAAAAGCCCGATAAAGCCTTCTGTGTCTCTAGGATTTACTAATGCACATTATTTGATGGGTAATGGCAGAAGAGAGTAAAGTAGGATTGAAAAACAGTGCTGCTTAAATTCCTTTATCTGAATTGGGCAGTAACATAGCTCAACAGTACCACCTGATACCCAGATCTGCACTGAAACTTCCTAATAATTTCCTATGAGGTTTTCTCCAGAGGATAATTTTTTTTTCTGTTACTGTGAGACAGAAATATGGCCTTTCCAGGGAAGTTGATTTGGTTTAATGACTTCAGAAAAACACTGATATAAGCAATATCTTCCTTATAAGGGTATTCTAAACATTTTTTAAAAGATAATTTACATGCTAATATGATTTTCGTTACTGCAATGATTGCTTTCTTGTCCATTAATTATGTAAACTTTGATCAGTCAGCCTCAGTGCTGTGCACACAATAGATTTACAAATATTTAATAAATGGGTTCACATTATTAGTTTTTTTAAAGATAGTTGCTGCTACATGTTGAGAGATTCCTTTTCCAGCTTAGAATGTCATCTAATTTGAGAAGCAATTATTTGCGTTAGCTGTTTTGCAATTATTAATTCATTTTATGAGTGATAGAAAGGGAGTAGAATCTCCTTTTAAGTGCTGTATCCTCATTCTAGCTGGAATTCAACATCGTCAGATCACTGCAATATAGTGAAAAACATCATAAATATTCATTGAATGCCAGTGGCAGAGAAGGAAATACTTTCTTATTCTAATACCACTTTCATTTGAGACAGATGAAATAAAAGGCTTCTCATTAGTTATTTTTGGACATTTAATACACTTTAGGAGTGCCATACACTTGGCCAATTAGCGCAGATGATTGATGACAAGTATTAAAAAATAGAAGTAAGTGATTTTTAAGGGCAACTGTGAATACAAGATCTGCTGCTATTGTGCAGAACGCTGCAGTTTGTCAAAGTATTAAAAAGAAATTTAGTCTCATTCAATTCAGTGTGAGTGTGTTGACTGAGATAAGGAAAAGGTTACGATACTGAAGATAGCCACAGAAAATAATGGAATCTGTCGTGTGTCTTCCTTCAGGCTGTTTAGATATTACTGCTGTCTTTCTTCATGTTCTCCTCTCCAAGAAGCCAAACACCTGATGCTGGAATACTTTAATTATGGAGGTGTCAGCATTAGCTTCAACTCATTTGGCTTATTGAGAGCTTGTATCGTTGGATCTTTTCTGTTAAAATGGAGAATACTGATTCTTTAAACGTTGGTTTCTTGCTTTTCCAGTGAGTTCTGTTCCAAGTATAACACTTGCTAGACCTTGAAGTTCTGATCTCTCAAACAGGACTGAAGAAAGCAGCTGAACTGATAATGGTTTCTGCACTGCTTTTGGCCCCGGGGGCTTTTGAAGATGAGGCAATTTTCTCTTTCCCTGGGATCAGAAAATGGGCAAAGCGAGGGCTGGGCCACTGGACCTTCCCACAGAGATTTTACTTTAAATCAGTCCAGTATCCTCTGTGGAATAGATTTTCAAGATTTCCTTCAGCATGGGCTGGAGGGCGACCAGCATTACTCCTAGTGGACTTGCACTGCCATTGGGTTGTTCAGTTGCTGGAGCACATTGCTAGAACTCTGACAGCAATTCAGCTCAGTGCAGCACGATTTAGGGACGTGGGGCTGGGATACTGCTGTTGAGACATTAATTTAGGGGGAAGGAAACCTCAGCTTGCAGTTCTTTTCTGAAGATAAGTCAGGGAAATTTGTGCGTATTTGTATATTTTATTCTCTAAAGAGTGCAATTATGGATCTGTCAATAATTATCTGTTCTTTTGAGTGATATTCTGCCACTGTCAGCCTTCTGATAGATATTTTTTCCCAATATTTACATTTCTGAATATTTTCAGTATTTAAAAAATGTAGGGGTTTTTTACATTTTTAAAAGAAAATATTTTACATCATCCTTTCAAATCCATTTTTTTAAAATCTGAAATATTATTTTAAATAATTTTTGCATGTGAGAAAATTCTGTGGTTTTTTCCCTGTTTTCCAACATTTTATTTACTTCTTTTAAAATTTATTCTTTTTCCTTTTTTATGTAACTAAGCAATAGTAAGGGATATGCTGACTTCAAAGTATGCGAAGTATTAGATAACTGAATTGGGTTACTCTGTCACATTATCAGAGGGCAGCTTTAGTCACTCAATGAACAAGTGACAAGATACAAACTTTCACTCCTCAATTAATTAGTAATGCCCCCACACAGGCATTATTTACATTGCATTTTACTCAAATGTACTAAATTAAACCAAAGACTAGAAATTCAGGATCTCTGATATTTCGACTGTGTCAAATTCATAGTCAGCTCTACCTCATGGCAAGCCTGTCTGAGTGCATGGGAAATGTAGCAGAGTTTATCTTCCTGTTTTGCACGTAGATATTTGATGCAGGCCTACAAGAAAAATGATTTAAAAGGCACCTCTAATATAGATGCAGGAGGACTGGACCGAAAGAGCTAGAAGAGTTATTCCAAGACATCAGTATCAGCTCTTAAACTTATATTCTTGAATATGATCATTTATGCCTAGCACTAAAACAGCAGTGCTATTGATTCGACTTGCTGATAACATAGTTTTGAAAGGCTCTCTTGAAGTATGAGGACAATTTAAATATCATGTAGGAAGAACTGAAGGATCTCGAGGATTCTAGTAAGAGGTACTGAAGGAAATATAAGAGTAAAAAAATGCAAGGGTATGCACTGAGGAAACTGTCTCCTTTAGTCATACCAGAAGCATTTAAACAGAATGTAGGTGTCCAAGGTTCAGCCAGCAACAGTTCAGAATGGTTCCTCCCTGGTCTTACTTTAAAGGATGCGTAAGTTCAGTCCATGCCTCCATTCTGGAACGTTAAGTTCCCCATGCTCTGTGCATGAGAGTGGCTGTTCAGACAGGGCAGGTAGAAGCCTACCTCCTGTAAAATACCATTTTTTGTGGTAGAAAGATAACTCAGCTGATTTTATCCTCCTCCAGCTGTGGCTTAGACAATATCTACTATGCAGAGAGGAGAACTACTTGTTCTCAGCTGAAAAACATGGGGGGCGGGAGGGGGGAATGTTGCTTAATCCACACTGCGAGCCAGAAAAGTAGAACTTAAAGCTAAAGGAACACTTAAAATGACCAGATGATTCAGNGCAGTTCAGAATGGTTTTACCTCCTATAAAATACCATTTTTTGTGGCAAAAAGATAACTCAGCTGATTTTATCCTCCTCCAGCTGTGGCTTAGACAATATCTACTATGCAGAGAGGAGAACTACTTGTTCTCAGCTGAAAAACATGGGGGGCGGGAGGGGGGAATGTTGCTTAATCCACACTGCGAGCCAGAAAAGTAGAACTTAAAGCTAAAGGAACACTTAAAATGACCAGATGATTCAGGTTCAAGAGGAATCTTCTGATGGAAATGATGGAAGTGGAAAACTTTTTAAAACTCCAAGGAAGGGCTTAGATATGAATATAGTCTTTTGCAAATGCATTGATGACTAGTAATAACCTTCCAGTTCCAAATTTACTGACTCTGATTCTGCCTATGCATCTCTTGAAGACAGAACAGACAGCAAGACCTTAAAGGCAAATGAAAATCATTTTTCATCCAGAAGCAGGTTAATTGTGTCTGAAATAAGACAGGGGATTCAATAGGCTGAGCTTGGCACTGGTTGTACTTCCAAACTCAAACCAACCATGTTTTCCTATGTAGATTTACCAGTTCACATGTCTGGGGCTTCTGAATTAGTCTGCATGATGTGGTGTAGATACCAAGCTGGGTATGAGAATGTTGGCGGGGGGAAAGAGAGAGATGTCTAGTCCTCAGCTATTTCATGTCATGAACTTGACCTTGCACACTGCTTTGAGTTAGAAGAAAAGCAAAAAAGAAAACTCACTTGACTAATTTCTTCTCATTTCTTCAACTTAGGTAGTGTGATTTAGGTGTGACAGTGGAGTCTTAACTGATGTTTTGTTTTCATCTCCATCATCATGTCTACAGAGAATTATGGAGAGTTTACAAATAATGCGCTTTATTAAAAAATACCCTGTTTCTCTGTTAAACGAGTGTGCATTATAGATACATCTCAACTTTTTAGTAAGACATTGATTTTAAAGTTGTTAGGCAGAGAATATATTTGAAAAACCAGAGTATTTTAATAGCTTCCATCACAATGGGAAGATACTTAAGTATCAGTAAGCCTTAACACTATTCTAAGCATTGCTTTGTGGAATCTGAAGAGAGCTACGTCTTTGATAGCTCTGATGGACTGAAAAGCTGTTATGCTGTGTAGAATCTAATGGTTTGTAACACTGATCACTCACAAGTCAGAAACAAAACTCAGCCTGTTCCAACGTCTTTGGATCAGACTGTTTCCTGAAGAACATGGAGACAGCTGGCTTTCCTCAGTAAAACTACTACAAGGATATAAATAGAGAGTTTATAAAGTTTCAAAACCAATTGCCAATTATTTCTCCCTGATGCTCTGCAGGCTATTGGCACAGGTTAGAACAGCCTGAAGGATTAAAATGGGCAATGAAAAGGACTGAATTTGATTTTATGAAGAATATGCTGGTTAGATCTCCTTCCTGCCATTGCCAGGCTTGTTCAAATCTCCCTGCCCAGCTAGGCTAATGCTCTTCTCTACAGCTTTTGGTCAGAATTTGATGCTGATGAAAGCATCACCTGGAGGGATGCAGCACTAAAGAAGCAAAAGAGGATGAAACATCTGCTTCCTTATCATCTAACATAGCTGTCTCCACAAGTGCTTTCTGATACAGGAAGCAATATAGACAAAATCTGAAAATTTAAGGAAAAGTAATTCTAAGAGTCGTAAGATTAGAAATAGTTTAGTCTAGGTTATTTAGTTTTATAGAAATAGCCACCTTGAACATCATAGGAATTCTGACAGTTGTCAAGTAAGGCCAGAACTACAACTGGGCTAAAATAAAAGGCTATTAGAAGCTTGCTGTAAATTCAGATGAACAGAAATTATTTTTATTCCATTATGAAATGGAAAACTGTCCCATTTCAGTGACTGTTGGTTGGAAATAAGTATATTAGAAAGTTGATGTCCTGGCCTGTTCCTGTGCCTTGAACTGCCTTGATTGACTTGACAAAGAAAGATTTAAAATCCTCCAGTCACTAGAAACATTTCATGAATATTGAATAAAGGNTTGATTCGACTTGCTGATAACATAGTTTTGAAAGGCTCTCTTGAAGTATGAGGACAATTTAAATATCATGTAGGAAGAACTGAAGGATCTCGAGGATTCTAGTAAGAGGTACTGGAGGAAATACAAGAGTAAAAAAAAATGCAAGGGTATGCACTGAGGAAACTGTCTCCTTTAGTCATACCAGAAGCATTTAAACAGAATGTAGGTGTCCAAGGTTCAGCCAGCAGCAGTTCAGAATGGTTTTACCTCCTATAAAATACCATTTTTTGTGGCAAAAAGATAACTCAGCTGATTTTATCCTCCTCCAGCTGTGGCTTAGACAATATCTACTATGCAGAGAGGAGAACTACTTGTTTTCAGCTGAAAAACATGGGGAGCAGGAGTGGGGGAATGTTGCTTAATCCATACTGCGAGCCAAAAAAATAGAACTTAAAGCTAAAGGAAAACTTAAAATGACCAGATGATTCAGGTTCAAGAGGAGTCTTCTGATGGAAATGATGGAAGTGAAAAACTTTTTAAAACTCCAAGGAAGGGCTTAGATATGAATATAGTCCTTTGCAAATGTATTGATGACTAGTAATAACCTACCAGTTCCAAATTTACTGACTCTGATTCTGCCTATGCACCTCTTGAAGACAGAACAGACAGCAATACCTTAAAGGCAAATGAAAATCATTTTTCATCCAGAAGCAGGTTAATTGTGTCTGAAATAAGACAGGGGATTCAATAGGCTGAGCTTGGCACTGGTTGTACTTCCAAACTCAAACCAACCATGTTTTCCTATGTAGATTTACCAGTTCACATGCCTAGGGCTTCTGAATTAGTCTGCATGATGTGGTGTAGATACCAAGCTGGGTATGAGAATGTTGGCAGGGGGGAAAGAGAGAGATGTCTAGTCCTCAGCTATTTCATGTCATGAATTTGACCTTGCGCACTGCTTTGAGTTAGAAGAAAAGCAAAAAAGAAAACTCACTTGACTAATTTCTTCTCATTTCTTCAACTTGGCTAGTGTGATTTAGGTGTGACAGTGGAGTCTTAACTGATGTTTTGTTTTCATCTCCATCATCATCATGTCTACAGAGAATTATGGAGAGTTTACAAATAATACGCTTTATTAAAAAATACCCTGTTTCTCTGTTAAACGAGTGTGCATTATAGATACATCTCAACTTTTTAGTAAGACATTGATTTTAAAGTTGTTAGGCAGAGAATATATTTGAAAAAACAGAGTATTTTAATAGCTTCCATCACAATGGGAAGATACTTAAGTATCAGTAAGCCTTAACACTATTCTAAGCATTGCTTTGTGGAATCTGAAGAGAGCTACGTCTTTGATAGCTCTGATGGACTGAAAAGCTGTTATGCTGTGTAGAATCTAATGGTTTGTAACACTGATCACTCACAAGTCAGAAACAAAACTCAGCCTGTTCCAACGTCTTTGGATCAGACTGTTTCCTGAAGAACATGGAGACAGCTGGCTTTCCTCAGTAAAACTACTACAAGGATATAAATAGAGAGTTTATAAAGTTTCAAAACCAATTGCCAATTATTTCTCCCTGATGCTCTGCAGGCTATTGGCACAGGTTAGAACAGCCTGAAGGATTAAAATGGGCAATGAAAAGGACTGAATTTGATTTTATGAAGAATATGCTGGTTAGATCTCCTTCCTGCCATTGCCAGGCTTGTTCAAATCTCCCTGCCCAGCTAGGCTAATGCTCTTCTCTGCAGCTTTTGGTCAGAATTTGATGCTGATGAAAGCATCACCTGGAGGGATGCAGCACTAAAGAAGCAAAAGAGGATGAAACATCTGCTTCCTTATCATCTAACATAGCTGTCTTCACAAGTGCTTTCTGATACAGAAAGCAATATAGACAAAATCTGAAAATTTAAGGAAAAGTAATTCTAAGAGTCGTAAGATTAGAAATAGTTTAGTCTAGGTTATTTAGTTTTATAGAAATAGCCACCTTGAACATCATAGGAATTCTGACAGTTGTCAAGTAAGGCCAGAACTACAACTGGGCTAAAATAAAAGGCTATTAGAAGCTTGCTGTAAATTCAGATGAACAGAAATTATTTTTATTCCATTATGAAATGGAAAACTGTCCCATTTCAGTGACTGTTGGTTGGAAATAAGTATATTAGAAAGTTGATGTCCTGGCCTGTTCCTGTGCCTTGAACTGCCTTGATTGACTTGACAAAGAAAGATTTAAAATCCTCCAGTCACTAGAAACATTTCATGAATATTGAATAAAGGGCTTTGAGTTCCTGTGTACGAGCTATTACTGAGTAAAGAGGTCAGTGTTTGTGTTCTTGGAAGAGATGGCTGTTCACAAAAATATACCCTCAGCCTTTTAGCTGCTTCTAAATACTCTTTCCTGACCAATATCCACTCACACTTCGGTCTGTAGGGAAATTTTCAGGTATGGAGTAACCAGATCACATTGGGAATAAGTCTCCTATCATAGCCTGCTCTCTAGCCAAGAGGAAGAATCATCCAAGACTGACAGGTATTCGTATTTAAAAAGAGATTTATAAATCTGTCCGGTCTGCATGTCAGAATTTTCTTTCTCATTAAAAGAGTTTTGAATGAAAGTTGCTTGCTTAATATGATAATAGTCAGAAGATACTGCACTCAGCACTTGCACTTGAATAATGCCAGTATGCTCTACTTTGGATGCAGAGACCTTGCAAATAACATAGGTTGTCTGCTCATTATTAGGAAGAACATAGTTAACCAAGTTATCTCCTGCATTCAGCCAATGTGACAGAGCCTTGGTAGTAATGAGGGCACAGAGAATAGGTAGTTGCTCTTGCAGTCTTTCGGGTCACCATCTGAATAAAAAAAATACAGCCTCTGCGGTTGTGCTCTCTGCTGGGATTAATGCAGTTTAAAGAAAATGGAAGAAATTACTTCAGAACATCATCTGAAATTGTACTGTTGAAGAGATAGCACTGCTGCTTAATATGGTGTCCTTAAAAAGCTTTATGCCATCTCTTCTGATTCAATCTTACAAAAACAGTGAAAAAAACCCCAACTGTGGTGGTGAAATATAATGTGCTGTTATGCGGTTTCTACAGACACACAGAGCTAGAAACTGAAATCATCAGGGACTCAACCGCAGAAGAACAATTCAGAACATCACCTTGGTTCATATTTACTTTTTAATACACAGTGGAAAGCACTTGAGAGTAACTAGTCCCAGTGCTTCAGATGATTTCCTCTTCTCTTGCCGTGCTGAAAGACAGGTTGTTTACATCAAAATTTTCACACACATCTGAAAGAGATTGAGCCAAGAGTAAGGGAATTATTTTGATTGTGCTTCAGAGGCCAACCATAGTTCTGGAAACTGGCTAAATATTATCAGTGAGCGCTCAGCTGCATATATCACCAGTCTTAATAGCAAACAATTCCAGTGCCTGTTATTTTGTTTCCAAAGTATTCAGAAAAGTTTGAAAAGAAGTTTGTCAAGTATATATGTTTCATTTAAATTTCTTTCCTATCATACTTTTAAACCTACAACCACTAACAATGATTATATTTTAGGCAGCCAACAAAGAGCCTCAGCCCAGGAAGAGATCACTCACATAGCAGAAAAACTCTTATCACCGGATAAAAATGATGCAGCAAGAAAGAATGACAAAAAAGACCATCTAACTGCTCTGCCTTTTGCTAGTTATGAGCCTAGCTGAATGTTTAAAAGCACGGTAGTGACCGTCATAGCATGAGAGTTTCTTCTTTCTTCACCTGCAAGTGCAATACTATTCCTTTTTTCCCACTTTCACCGGCTTATGAGTTGGAATGTTGGGAACATTAATCCCTTAGACTTGCTTCTGAGTGTAAAACAGAGTGCTCAGTTGTTCACTGATCATACTTTTGCTTGCTGTGCAGAAAAAAAAATGTTATGATTCTGTTGTCTCATTTGAGCATAGCTGTGTAAAATTGTGTGTATGCATCTAAATGCTAATCTAATGGAACAGCTTAGTCTGGGCTTATGTCGTTGTGCTGGCAAGAGCACATTTTTGTGTTAAGACAACTGATGACAGGAACCACTGAGATGGAGGAAAGAAATTTTATATGAAGAAATTCTGTCTATTCCCCATCTGATTCCTGTAGTTCTCTGAAAAAAAAAAAAAAGGTTAATTTCTACCCAAAATATGGTAAAATTTAGTTAGCAAAATATTGGTTAGAAATAGAAGCACCCTTCCCCACAGCAAACAAACTGTTTTTTTTAGTTATAGGTAGCTTTCCTCAAGAAATAAAGAAGAAAATTGAAACAGGGCTTTAGAGACTGGAGATATGAGAAAGAAACAAAACCCAAAAAACCAGAACAAAACTAAATGAAAACACCCAAACCCTCTGCTGTGAATAAGAGGCTGGACTGACTTTTGGTTTTATGGGGCATTTTAGTTTTTGTCAGCCTGTGCCTTCTGCTCACCTCTCACTCTTCCAAACTGACAACTACCTCCTTATCCTACAGGGGATGAGAACTTGATCACTGTCTGCCTAGTATCCTCTCTTGCGCTGTGCTTCCATCTCCTGTGCTCAGCACTTTGTCTTTGGCTAGCTGAATGATGTAGTTAGGTTGAAACTTAGGTTGAAGAGTATCTCCCCCGCTGCCCTCAACTGGAAGTTTGCTGTTTTGCTTCAGAAGCAATGTGAGACTTGCAGAGGAAAAAGGTTTTTTGGGTTGTTCTCAGTTATATAATTTGATGGACTAAGCAATATTCCCTTTCTCTATAAACACTGCTGTCTTAGACGTGACATTTGGAGAGTGGAAGAGGTTATGGATTAGTTTCTAGCTGCCTAGAATTTGCAAAACCGAGAGCCACACAATCAAAAAATCATAGAATCATAGAGTCAATAGAATGGTTTGGGTCAGAAGGGACCTTAAAGATAAAGATCATCTAGTTCCAATTCCTCTGCCATGGGCAGGGACACCTTCCACTGGATCAAGTTGCTCAAAGCCTTATCCAGCCTGGCTTGAACACTTCTAGGGACAGGGCATCCACAACTTCTCTGGACAGCCTCTTCCAGTGCCTCACCACAGTAAGAAAATGTCTTCCTAATCCCTAATCTGAATCTCCCCTCTTTCTACTTAAAACCATTACCCCTTGTCCCATCACTGCACTCCTTGATAAAGAGCCCCTCCCCAGCTTTCCTGTAGCCCTATATAAGTACTGGAAGGCCACTGTAAGGTCTCCCTGGAATCTTCTTTTCTCTAGGCTGAGCAACCCTGACTCTCTCAGCGTGTTCTCCTATGGGAGATGCTCCAGCCCTCTGACGGTCTTCACGACCCTCCTCTGGACTCATTAACAAATCCAGTTTGCTGTTATGTGCGTCACAGGGAAGATATGTCTGTAGCTAAGGAGTCCTGGTTGAGTAAATTGAGTGTGTGTAACACATGAGTAGAGGGCTCTGTGGATCGCCTGATAACACAGAAAGGCTGCTGAAAGGAGGCAAATGTCTCCCTCCCTCCTAGCTCTTTCTGCTAGCATCTGCATCCTTCCACAGCTCCTTTGTGCTGGCTCTGGTTCTGGCACTGGAAAGAAATCCAGAAACATCATCTCCCCCACTTGCCAGAAGTGTACAAAATAAAACAACAATGACAATAAAATCTCTGAATATATTTTACTGCTTTAATAGGCCACTACAGCTCACATGGGGGCGTGATGAATGCCAGGCTGCCACCATGTGTGGCTAGAAGCTCCATAGGAGGGAAATACCTGCCCTTTGGGTATTACCAAGCTCTTATGTTTGCTGTGAAGCTCTAATGCTTCAACCTTTTTGGCTCCTACTTTTATTGGACTTGGTCTATTAAAGACATTACCAGCAGGAGCATTCAGAGGTATCATGCTCTGCCAGACTGAGCTCATTCAACTTCTCTTTCACCCTCTGCTCACATTTCTATCTCTTGAACTACAAACCACATAGTTTCTATTTCCTTCCCATTGACTTTTCAAGAGTAATTTCTGACGTGAAAATGGCTGTCCACAGCTCAAACTTTGGTAGATCAGTTATAGAATGGGTAGGTACTCCAGCATCACTTTTGCAAATATGGAAGAAGAAAAAAAGAAGATCTGTAGAGGGTAGAGTGAAGAAAATAAAACACGCACTAAAGTATGTTTGATTCCTGTTCATCTCCATCAGGATGATCTGGGTGTAATAAAGAGGGATGCTTTGTTGATTAATTATTTTAGTGCATAGTGAAATATATGTTTTCATCTAAGTGTAATTCACTTCTGCGGTCGATTTAAATGTTTGTTGATGATAGAGATCAGATTTTAAATGTCTTGAAGTAAAATAGTTACTTGACCAGAAAATATTGTTTTAATTTGAGAATCATAGTCTGAAAAAGTTAGTATTAACATTACTTCTAATACTATCTTTAAAATGGTATTTCTTGCCTCTACAGTACATTCTTGCCTTTTGCTAATAAGTATAGAAATATGGTTATGAAATGTGACCAAAACACAATGGAAGGTAAAATGTTTTGTCTGTGCATATATTCATGTGGATCTAGGTTTTATGATGGGTCACACCATAAGCTGCAGTCTGTATTGGCACATTTGGTGAGATAAAAATAATGATGAAGCAGTACTAAATTGTGCTTTTATGATGCCAGAGCTTAATGTGTGTTAGGAATATCTATTATTCAAACATCCGCTACTTTAATAAAGAAGAAACTCTTTCAGTAATTTATGAATCTCAAGTCTAGAGACAGTAACTCTCTAGTTAAATCTTATGGTGTGTTACCTTGGTGGCAAATAAGCACCACCAGATTATAACTTACTTCTCATGCCAGAAATCAGCACAGGATCTCTACAAAATGGGTTTCTGAAACACTGGTTGGCGTATTTCTTCATAATATTGCTATAGATCTATAAAATGAAATACTACAACATTTTACTATATATTTATTTCACTTTTTTACCCTAAATGTAGTTGTCTTTTTTTCATAAAGTGGTGACAAAAGCACAGAAAAACGGGTGACTCTCATTAGTTTCCTTCTTACGCCTGTCATAAGTCAACATTTGTAAAAATGAAATGAAGATATTGCTGTGTTCATAATTTCTCAGTGTTGGTGAGAAGCACTTCTTTGGGCTACATTGGCAGAACTAAATACTGCAGCAGGAACATTTAAATCCATGTTTACTGAAGCTACCGGAAACCCTAGTAAATATCTAGGAGTGTCTCCTCACACAGCACACAGGAATACTAGATTTTTGAGGCATTTGAGATGCATAAGACACTGTAGCTACTTGTCACGTGATATTATGAAGCAGCGTGTTCCTGAGGAGCAATGAACTAAGCAGTAACTGGCTTCTGTGGTTGCAGTTTTGATTCCTGGGTAATAAATATGTTCAGTCATCATCATGGATTTCATTAGAGTTCTGCTTTAGGGTTTCTTGCTCATACTTTTTTATGTTGATTTTACCTTTGAAAACAGATTTATTTATTGGATCACACATGGAATAAATAGCCAGTTTCAATTTCTCAGAACTGGGGTTTTTTTCTGCTAATATCTGTATGTGTAGCATACAGACTGTGTAAAATATGGAAGACAATGTCTGAACTCATAAAATAGTGTTTAGAAAATTTTATTCTTTTTAACAAACCATTCGACTTTTTAGCATTTTGCAGTAAGCTTTAATGAAGGTAAAGCACTGTGAATGAATAATTTTGCAGATAAGAAGGACATTTTATCATTTGGTAGTGGTTCCATAACTTTCATCACCTTCATCCATATCTTTATTTACTACTTGGATTGGTATAAGCCATAAATCTTAGCAAAGGGAAGCTGTTAAAAACAAATACTTCTAAATATATAGCTCTTTTTTTATTTTTTTCCAAATGTTTACATTTATTCAGGACATACAGACCTGATATATGTTTTGTTTATAGCTTCNTTGATTTTACCTTTGAAAACAGATTTATTTATTGGATCACACATGGAATAAATAGCCAGTTTCAATTTCTCAGAACTGGGGTTTTTTTCTGCTAATATCTGTATGTGTAGCATACAGACTCTGTATGTACAATACTGAAGACAATGTCTGAACTCATAAAATAGTGTTTAGAAAATTTTATTCTTTTTAACAAACCATTCGACTTTTTAGCATTTTGCAGTAAGCTTTAATGAAGGTAAAGCACTGTGAATGAATAATTTTGCAGATAAGAAGGACATTTTCTCCTTTTGGCAGTTGTTCCATAACTTTCATCACCTTCATCCATATCTTTATTTACTACTTGGATTGGTATAAGCCATAAATCTTAGCAAAGGGAAGCTGTTAAAAACAAATACTTCTAAATATATCGCTCTTTTTATTTTTTTTCCCAAATGTTTACATTTATTCAGGACATACAGACCTGATATATGTTTTGTTTATAGCTTCAGAAGATGTCAGTGAGGATGTATGTATTTATCTCTAGTCAGCAGGTACATATGGCACATGTTAGTTCTACTGAATGATGAAAATGTGAATGATTTTACAAGAAGCAGTAATAATACTTCAAACCAGTCACACTTGGAATGCAGAAAATTTTGTGAGCTGGTATGTTATACTATCAATAATAGGTGACAATCGTAGATGACTGTCACCATAGATGATAGCAGTGATTCTTGCTGTATTTTTATCTATAAATAGCACTCTTGTAGATTAGAACTTTCAGTCCTATTATCTTGCAATACAAGAATAAGAGGAGACAGAGTTAAAGTAAAAGGCAGTAAGTTTAAAATCAAATGAATAAGTAATTTTCCTATACAGTGAAGAATTTTACTGTAGAAATCTCCGACGCAGGTAACACAACCAAGAATTTAGCAAGGTTAAGACTGGATTGACTATAGATATATGTGTGCACTAAGGACTGCTTGCATAGCATCTTCACAGCTCCATTTTTAGTATTTTCTGCTCTGTTTACTTAAACCAAATAGCCCAGTGATTTATGATTATAATCAAAGAAATTAAGAGGGATATTAAATACTACTTCTCCAAAGTAAAAGAGAGCTGGATGAAGGCTGCTAAGCTGCACACATAAATCTGCTTGATAATGTTTTTTTTACCTTCTCTCCTGGAGCTGTGTTAGCAGCCACTGAAGGAGACAGCGCAACTGGATTTTGGTTGAAGCAGCTCCTGTGCTCTTCTGGAGCTTTGACTGGAATATCTCCTATTCCCACTGTTCTTTTTTTAATTTTTTTTTTTTGCCATAGGTTGGGGCTTTGGGTAATTAAGGCTTAGCATAAGGTAGTTTACACTTGTTGAAGGCTGTCTTCCTTTCTTTATCAAAGGGAAATGGTATCTTGTAGGAACTTTGGGATGATGTGCTGTACTACAAATCCATTGTACAGTTCCTTGCAGGGAGCTGATTCTGATGGTTCCCTTCAGCGCAGTCCCTTAGGGACCTGAAGGGGTTATCTAAAAAAGAGGCTGGCTTGCATAGAGAAATGTGTTGTAGCCTTACATGCTTGTCATTTTATTTCATGTCCTGATGTTTACTAAAACAAAGATTAATGGAGATGATAATAAACCAAACTAGGGATGCAGTAAAATAGCAATCTATCAAGACAGCACTCAGCACTTCACTGAAGGTTCAAAACACTAAAAGTACTTCTTAGCATAAATGAATGAAAACCTCTTATTTCATACTCAATCATGAAACAGCTGAAGTAAGGAAGAAATTGAAGAAGAATTTTTTCTTAATTTAAAGATAGGATGAAAGATAAGAGTAATTTACTAGAGATATGTGAGGAAGTTTCAGCATTACGTGACTATTATTTTGAAGAGTAACAACCTGTAGCACTGACATAAAGGCATCACATTTGAAAAGAATAGTAGGACATGAATGCTGATATAGTACAAAACTAAGCTACAGAAGTTATAGATATACTTAAATCATTGATGTAAGTAGATAATAGAGCCAGAGAATGGTATGATGGATGAAATGGGGAATTACTTTCTTGTGTGATCTTAGATGGTTTTTACATATCCTTGAGAAAAACAGTCACGCATGGAAATCAATTGTTTACATATCTTTCATCATATGAGATTCAGTGAGCTACTGGCTTTATTATACCTCCATTTCTATCCATGAAAAGAGTGCTAACGCTGGTCATCTTCCTAAGGCCATTTGAAATCTGTGGAAGAAAGCTTTAAAGAGGTGTAACTGAGGGTTTTTTGACCTTTGTTGAGTCTACTATATTCAAAATTTAAACATTGCTTGGAAAATTTTTAATAATGAATGGAAAATAATTGCAGTGCTAATGAAACTATACCAAGAGAGATTTATAAAAGTTTTAAGGTGTTTATTTATTTTATTTAGGGTCAAGTTGTTTTCAGAAATGGAGAGCGGATGGGGACCATCAAATTTACGCAGTTCCAAGGTAGGCTGCAACAATTTCATTTTCTTTCTAGTTATGTATGTAGTTTCAAACTTGTTTATCAGTTGCATTTGTTTCAGGATGTTTTAAATATGCACAGTTATTTTTAAAAGAAACTGCTTGGAAGATGCAGCATGGTACTTAGAAAGTTTTGTTACCTGTTTAAAATACTATGCTTTGAACCATGAGCATTCTGAGATATTCCCGGATACTTCCAAGAATTTTTCTAGAAGAAAACCCACATACTTGTAGAAACTACCACTGGTCTGTAGCAGTCAAAAGCTGCTGCAAAAACTATATTGGTCAGCCAGGTGTCCACTTCTTAATACAGTTGTTTCTGAAAACTGCATCTGAAGAGGAATTTAGAGAGGATTTTTTGCTGTTAAGCTCTTTCAGTTTTGTGTTTGTGCTCTCTGAAAACTGTTTAAACATTCTGCAACTGCTTGCTAAAAGTTGCTTCTGGAGTCAGTCCCTCAGCATTCAGAGGACGTAAACTGCTGCCTCCGTCCCTTGGAGGCAACACACAAGTGTGACTCCAAGCCTGAGCTTCTCCTGCAGGGAATGGTCTGCACAGCAGAGACGACATATGCCGGCGTGGTGATTTGCAGCTGGGATGAGATGCTTGCTTGGGAGAGTTGTTTTGCAGAAATGGTAGTTCATAGAAGACATGTTATAGTTGTTTCTATGGTTTATAGAATACAATTAATGTTTTTATTCCTAGGCTGAGGCTGAGATAAAAGCAGAGATGATTGCATTTGGATGGTCTCATGAGAGTAGTAGTGAGAAAGCTGGCAAATCCTTTTCAGACAATGAGAAAGAAGCCTGCATTCCCTTTGTCTTCAGGAGATCGCTTTAATCTTAATCCTACTGACCAAGTTACAAAGGCTTATCCTTTAAACAGAAATGGTCTGCTGCATGGGTATTATTAGTAATGAACAGCAATGCACTTGAGGGGATCTCTTACTCATTTTAATTTACTGAAGCAATCCTTGGGATTGCTCTTGCCTTTACAATTATAACAGATGCTATTAACTCATGTTCCCTGAAGCATTTCTACCCACTAAAATTTTTGCAGACATCATCTCATAACAACACGATTTAGAAATTCTTGCTCAACGCTAACAATGAATGTTGTTTCCTCTTCTTACTCCTCCCTCTGCTTTTTTTTCATAGTAGCAGTGTTTACAGCTGCATGAAAGAATCATGAGAAAATATTGTAAGGGGATTTTATAGGAGGTGTTTATTCCTCAGAAGTCTGAAGGTTCCATTTTACATTGTGCCTGTGACAACTGTTTGTGTCCTTCTAGAGCATCTGAGCAAGGAGGAAGTTTGTCACATTCCCCCTGCGCATTAAGGATGTGATGAGGGACCATGGGGAGATGGAACATTTATCTTTTGAACTAAGCTGGAAAAGCATTAGAAGTCCAGGATAGCTGATTTTATACCTATTTTTATTTTCATGTATTCAAATGAAATTTCTTCATAATATTTTCAGCTTCAGAGTAGATACTATTTAACGTCAATGGTTTTACCATCAGTTTGGTAAGAAGAACAGAGGAGACAGCTGCCCATTTTATAATTCATTGCAATTATGAAATTACTATTTCAGAACTGATTCAGGCACATACTCAGCATTTTGATCATCAACCAAAGATTTCCAATTAACCTACAGGAAAAAGCAACCCAGACATCCTATGAGGAAGTGCAGGAGAAGGGCTGGATTGTCTCTCATGCAAGTAATAATCCGTCAACAAATCTGAAGCCTGGTTTTAAGTTTTGTTTAGTTTTCTTACTAATTTTGGAAATTGAAAGAGTGTACAAAAAAGTAGAAGGAACTGAAATAAGGAACATTACAACAACATAGGTGAAAGTGATCTGTTGTTTTTAACTGAAAATTATATTTTTTTTTCCTGTTCTTTCATTGGTATTGGTTATAAGCAGGGGTTTTATATTCAGTACTTGTGGTATAATGGTAGAAATTATTAATTTGTTCAAAAGAATTCTTTATTGTCTAGGAAGCTTTCTGAAATCTACACATTAACTTTTATAAGTCCTGGACTACTGGGGAAATTCTAATAATGGAAAGAAGTTAATTAAGTCCAGTACTTAGTATGGTAAATGGGCTTTTCCTTTGTAGTCGTTGCTGTTAGGTGCAATCAAGCTTGAGACATATATACAATTCTTTCATTAATTATTTTTTTTAATGTATAACACAAATCATGGTGATTTCTAGGAAAAAAATACCACGTCAAAGATGTCTTTTAATTGTTTTTATCAGATTGGTAGTGAGTATAGTATATAGTAAATGTATTAGTAGCTTATTATCCCAATTAGTATAATTGGGAATTATCAAGTTTAGTCTTCTGTACCTCAAGAGTAATTTCTTCATTTGCGCTGGTTTATAGGTTTTTTTAAACTATTTAAATGAAAATGTTAACACAAGTAATATAATTAGTTAACACAAATAATATAATGCAAACTCCCCGCCCCACGTAAATAGGTAACCATATATCAGAAGTAGGACTCCTTGGCCAAAACTGCTTCCTCATTTGCCAGGGTAGAAAATCACTGGAGAGGACTCAGAGGCTTCATTTTCTGTTTTTGCTAGAAATCTTTGTACTAATGAGACTATCTGCAAACATTTTGGCTATGGGAAAAGCAGCCAGTCATGTCTGCCAGAGGCAAGGGAAAACTAGCCTGTGAGGGTTCAGAGGGTAAATGCTGTATGCCTGCCACGCTGTGATGAAATTTTGAATAGCTGGTTTAATTTCGAAGCTAGATACAGTTTTTCCCAAACTCACGCTAGTCGTGTCTCCTTTTTTTCAGCTTCTGTGCAGCCTGTTAGTTTTGCAAGTGGTCAAACAGATGGTGCCAGAGAGAGCTATGACCAAACCACTTACTGCTTTATAGATCATGGATACCACCCAGGAATGATTTAGTAGGCAGTGGAGGATACAAAGCCCGTGTAACAGCATTTTCTTCCCTTACCTTACTGGCAAATAAAGAGCAATCTGTCAGTCCAGCTTGAATATCCAAATGATGTTTGAAGCTGGCAGCCTTCTAACATAACAGCAATTGTTCCGTGAGTGTAATTAAAGGACTATTCTCATTGTCAAACATGTAGTTGAAGTAGATGGCCAAAATCTTTTGGCTCATGAGAACTGAGAGAGGTCCCTAGCAACTGTTGTGTGCATATCAAGGAGGAGAGAGGGCAGCAACAAAACTTAGATTGTAGACTGCTGGGTCTAGGAGGCTGCAAGAACAGATACATATCTGTCCTTCAAATTGTCTTTCTTTAGCAGATCATTTCTGATTAACCTGGCTGAGCCCTAAAAGGCACCTCACTTTCAGTCTTATTTCTATTTCTGTCACACATTAGAGAAAACCTACAAGACGTCTGTGCTGGAATAGGTTAAAAAGGAAAATTAAACAAGTACCTTGGAAAAGTGCATTAATCATGCTTCTTGTTTTTGATCCTGCATATTGAGAACACTTTAAGAAGTGGATGGTCATTCTGCTGTGTCTTTTTGTGAAGAATTTAAGAGTTTCAACTCATTTAGCCAGGTAATATGATTGTTAGTGTTGAAAGCTGATCTGGATACTAAGCAAGAGTGAGAGTGTAACTTGTCGAGTTTAGCACCACTGGTCTTCCTAGAAAAGACCTTACTGAATTCCTGCAGTAAAAGCCCCATATATGTCACCCTGAGTTTAATTAACAGAAACAGGCAAACAACTCTACAGAGAAGAGCGAGGTACATGAGAATACAGGATTGCTTTCCTGGAGTCTCAGTTCATCTGCTTAGGTCAGGCTTGTTTGCTGTCCACAACTGCTTCAGTGAAGGATACATTCATAATTTTTCACCTACAGATGCAATAGCTTGTTCCCCAAGGGCATCAGTCCAACCCTGGGAAAGTTTCCTTTTGTTATTCTAAACACAATCCAGCAGACTCTTTAACTACCTTTGGTTCTTGCTTCCACAAGAATTCATATGAATAATGAGACTAATTGCCTTTGCAGTTTTGTTTTATAGTTAACATCTGCCCTGCGTATACCCCACAGAACCAGTTTGTGAATTTTCTTTTGGTGAATAATGTTGAAGGAGTATAATCCAATAAACAGAAAACATTTAGTGAGATGTCTAAGTTTAAAATATCTCATGCCTTACGTCTGGAATCTGTAGTGTCAAATATCCAGAATCAATTGATTCAGATCTTGCTGCTTCTGCAGCGTATTTATGAAGCTATAATAAAATCTCCTTATAAATGGTTCCAGAAATTCACAGTGCCTTTGAATAGTTGGGCCTGAACTTAGAGGAAAGTAAATAAAGAAGTAGGGAATTCTGTTGTCTGAGGAGAATTTACAGAGTGAATAGTAAATAATTGCTATTGTCATGTAATGAACAATAAAGATGGAAAACAAGCTGCACGCTGTTTATCCTCGGCAGCTGGATTCTTCTGGAGAAGATCACTGTTATTAAAAACTATAATTTTGCATGCAAAAAAAGGGAATTAAAATTAAGGAGTCCAGAAAGCTTACTTCTGACCCTTCCTAACTAGAATACTTGACTACAATCACAGAAATGTGTTTGGTAGACTTCTTGATGTACCATATCCACTCCATTTTATCTGCATATGAGTAGTATAGTTAGATTGTAGACATTCCTATCTTAATGACCACTGGGGTTTTTTTGTTTTGGGTTTGTTTTGTTGGGGTTTTTTTTTGCTTAGTGAACAATTAATCCTGTTGAATTAAGTTTTTAAAAAATTGCCTGGGTGGTTTGTAGCAATTTTCCAGCCCACCACAGACATGCAGCCCTGCACCTTGCCCCAAACATGCTGTTAGTGGTGACCCCATGGAATGTGTCCAAAATAACTTTATTTAGAGACCCATTTAAATGAAAAGAATAGCCTCCTAATATGGAGAGCTTTACCAAATAGAGTCCTGAAAGGACATGCCTTAAATCTGGAGTCAGTGAATATTATCACTGCTGAATATGAGGATGAACTAGAATGTGTAATTGTCAAATGTACAGTGGTCTCTTGAGGGAGCCAGCAAGCACAAAAGGGACTAGGCAAGGGTTCAAAAAGATATTAGCAAATTGAAGAAGTAATAAGGAAAAAACAGAATGCAGTTTATTTAGGTCAAATGCCTGGTGCTACATTGGGAATAATCTGCAATACAAATACAAAATGGGGAACAATTCACTGAGCCATAGTTATACGTAATGTGACTCGGGGTTACAGTGGGTCACAGGCTGAACACAAATAAGCAAATACCATAAAGAGGTAAAAAAAGAAAAGTTCTGTACTGGGATATATAAATAATAGTATCCTTTTAATCTAGGCATCACCAAAGGTGTACAGTGCTGATTTAAAGAAAACGTGGGAAGATGACAAAGGATTAAAAACTCACCTCATTTCAGGCAAGAGATCAAAACTACTTAGAGAAGATGGTTGAAATAAATGACAGTTGCCACTAAAATTGCCCTCATTGCCTGACTGAGGGGTAAGGGATTTAAATAGTAACAGTGCAAATTCAAGCCAAAAAAACTTTCTAGTGAAAATGATATTTAAACTCTGGAAGGTACATAAAATCAGCAGTTCTGGAAGTTTTGAAAACAAGCAGACCTCTGAAGTGGCATAAGTTTATTCATTGGGCCTTGAGACAAGCAGGTGACTTTTATTACATCCTGAGGTCTGTATTAAACCAACTGTATTGAATCCTGAGCTACTGCTCCTCCACAAAGTATGTTGTGTGACTCTAACACTACTTATAAGAACCTGGCTATTGCATACTACTAATACCATTTCTTATATTTCTTTGAATTGTTTCTAGTAAGAGACTTAAGATGAGCATGTAACCTTAGACTAGTGGTTAGGTCATTTGTAGGGTTTGGTTCCTCTTCCAACATCGGTTCTATGTTTTGAGGTTTTTTTCCCTTAAAATCCAATGTTATTTGAACGTAAAATGCTTAAGTAATCTTTGTAGCTTGTTTCCCTTATTCAAGTGAGGATCATAACTACTAAAAGGTTAACATGCCAGGCCCTCTGACCCATTGTATTCTGGTCTAACGGTCTTGATTTTTTTTCATATGTCATATAAGATTTTTAGCAGCACAAATAGTGAAAGTCATTATCCAGACATGTATGGCCTGACCATAAATAGAAAGATGTGAAAATGACAGTGCTCCTCAGGGAGAAAGTGAATCAAACCTGGGATTTCCCAAGTATATTATGACTCTTATGATCATTTGTATCTAAATAGGGACTATATGAAAGGGAAGTGCTGCACTTCCCCTTCTGCTGATGTGTTTTAAAGAAGAGAGTTTCAATCAGTTCTTGTCAGAAAAGGGTGATTCCTCCTCCTTAATACCCACACATATACATGCGAATTAAAATAAAAGCACTGATAAATAGGAAATCTGTCAAGAGATACCTCCCGACAACCCCAAACAGGAAAGTGTCTGTCCATTGAGAGGTGGTTTGAACTGTGCAAGTAATTATTACTGGGTCAAGCACACACATTGTAGAAATAGCTGTAGTTTTTCAGTTCTTTAGTCTTCAGTTTTTCAGGTAGGTGTCTGTCACTATTTTGTGCAAAAATGTCTTCAGAACTGTCTTAGATACCAAGGAAAAGAATTAAGTTTCAGAAGTAGCAGCAAAGAAAGTAAGTTGGAAAGCAATGGAAAACAATTTTGCAGTAATTGATCTTTACAAAAGTTTGAAGTATCTAGTTCCAGTAAGTTAATTAGTGACCCACTAAAGCAACAGAAATTTCACTAAATCTAAGGAAGTCGTGAAAGAATTCTCAACTTTCTCCCTCAGAGTTCTCCTAATTTTGCTATAATTTGAAAAATACCTATTTTTTTTCCAGTCAGTGTTTCAAATCCTACCTCTACTAGAGTTAACTCATTCAGATGTTTCATTTCAGGTGATAGACAATGTTATCACACCATTTTACCACCTAGTCCTCCCTGTCTTTTCAAGAGAGGCAGATTCTCTCTTGAGAGCTGACAGAGCTGTCCCAACCTGCTACTCACTGCAGAGCTGTTTGCTGGCAAGTCTCTCTCCTTGGCATCTCAGAGAGGCGTTTCTTTTCTGGAAGGAGTTGTAATACAGAGGGCTAAAAAGAGCCAGAAGAATTGCGAGAAATCTGTCAGATTCCAGTATATATTACAGGAAAATGTTTCATTTGACGTAATTAGTAGAGAATGCGGTCTGTTGCAATGACGTTGGCCCTAACCTGTAGTTCAAGTATTTCCCCAAGAGATATGAGCCTGTGAAACAGAACAACCTTAATTCTTAATGACAGAAAATAAGAAAATGAAGTTTATCTAGGTCAATAAAAGGATATAGACTTATTACTCGACATTACAGCATTTGAACAGACAAAACCAGAATATTGTTTAATAGTGCGCCATGCCAGCATGTCAAGGTTTGTGTAGTTGTAGGCTAGAGATACCGAGATAAGGTTATAACGCCTGACAGATGTCTAAGTCGATGGAATTTCGTAACAAGGGATATTTGACAAAAATTTCCTTTAACAAACTGCTTCTGGGACAATAGTCAATATTATCACAATGTTATAAGAAGACAAGGATGACAGGGAGATCTGTCATGGACAAGTGAAATGAACAAGGAACACTTTTTAAAAAGCAGTGAAAATAGGTTTGTTTGCTGTGTAGGTGACCAAAGGCAGGTGTGAATCGTTGAGGCTCTGGAGCGTGTCCAGAGAAGAGCAACGAAACTGGTGAAGGGGCTGGAGAACAGGCCTTATGAGGAGTGACTGAGAGAGCTGGGGTTGTTTAGCCTGGAGAAGAGGAGGCTGAGAGGAGACCTCATTGCTCTCTACAACTAGAGAGGTTGTGNCAGGCATTGGTACTAAACCTTTTGAGAGCACAGGAACAGTATCAATCCAGATATTAGCACCTTATTAAGGGCACAAAAAGACTAAATTACTTTTCAAATTTACTAATTGCCCTTTTTGCATGCTAATCATAGCTTTATTTTGTTCTGTCATTACAAGTGCTAATTTAATTTCAAGCCATAGTTGATCACGTAGTCACTGTCTTGGCACCTTGTTCTCTAAATTGACATTCTAGTTTCTGTAAAAACAATCTATTTTGATACATCATCACTGGAATCTACTTCAGAAATTAAAGAAGTCTAATTCTGTAAACATGGTAATAGAAAATGAGCACATGTAATTAATTAATGCAGGAAGAGAAAAACTTTTCAATTTTGTTTCTAAATGCCTGACCTTGAATAAGACACTACAGCAGCACACATGTTATTTTCTGGCTTGAATCACGTTATTTAGAAGTACTATATTAAATTTGTTATACTTCTGTGATAAACATCTCTGTTTATTTTCAGTGAAAGCTACTGACTTGCTTGAACAGGACTTTGTCGCCCTCTGTTTCAAAAGAAACAGAGAAGGAATGCCAGTTTAGGAAGTAGTATCTTTCTATTTCTTTACTCCCGGGGCTGTATAGACCTTTTGTCATCACCTAAGCTGACTGAGATCAAGCTAATTTTTCAGAGTTTCCTCTTGCAGACTCTGGGAGTCAAAACCCTCAGGTATTTAGGACTTAGGGAAAAATCTTGAAAAAGCTTACTATGAACTCTAATATCCCCTTGCCCCTGCACCAAAAGGACTGAGTCATATTTTCCTTATTCTTGAGTTATTGGTTCATAAATTGAAACCAAAGGGAGAACATGAGTGCAGTCTGTTGAGAAAAAGGTCTGGTTACAATTCCATCCATCTTGGTGTTTGTTACCTTCAACTGGAGTGCATGTGGAAGTTTTTCCTTAAATGATTATGGAGGACAAGGAATGAATTCTTCATAAGTGAATTATTTCATTAGATAGATCTATTACATCTACCTGTAAAGAAGTGATTTAACCGCGGATGATTTAGTTCAAACTACTGTCAGAATGAAAAATACGTTGAATTAATACTGTATGTGTAAGAAACAGGGTCAGGCAGAGGAACAGGAAACTGTCATTTGTACATAAAACTAAGTGCTATTTTATATGATCCCTAACTACTTACGCAAAGCTGTTTGATACCTCACTGTGTTTGTACTATACTCCTCCTCACTTTTTTTTTTGTCACCTCTATGCCCTTGACACATTTTTCCTCCTTGAACTGCTTTCTACATATCCAATTCTGAGCTATCCAGGCAATGCTTGACCTTGACAGACTGTGTAAATTCTTTGCTGGTTAATCCCTTGTGTGTGTAAAATAACCAATTTCCTTTTATTTTACCAGATTCAGGATTTGCCCTGTCTCACTACGTGGGCATAGAAGCCACACTTGACATGGGAAGCACTGGCACAGCCTCCCTGTCAGTGAATGGGCCACTGCAAATCATCTTGGGGATACTGATAAGGGTCAGTTTGATGGAGGTGGAGAACAGCCATACCTCACTAAAAGGGTATCCTGTAAAGCTCTCCTGTGTATGTGCACATCAACTTTTGCACTGAGCAGGCTGGATAGCTTTTCTGTGGGAAACCTATATTCTCTTAGAAAGCCATGGTGGTTCCTTACCTCAGTTGAAAATATGCAATATGTCCCAAATTAATAATAGAGATCCCCCGTTGTGGCCATTTTAAAAGGCCAGGTTATTTATAAGCTGAGTGAGGCAAATTTCTCCACGTTCTGCCCCAAACAGTGTTAAAATGGAAAGGTGAGTATGTCAGGGGAAGCAGATTCCTGTACTCCTGAACCTGCATGTTGGAAAGAACAAGACATCTAACACATACAGAGACCCAAATTGTACCACATAGGCTATAGGATGGAAGCACAAAGAGTTTGATGGGTTGCAGGGATGTTGCACATTCATAAAAGCTGGCAAGTCCAGCAGGCTCTTGAACACGAAGCATGTTCTTCTTGCATTTAGGAGAGAAAAAAAGGAGAAGCTCCCTGTGCAGAGCAAGGGGAACTAAAGCCTCCCTCTCATTCTGCCCCTTCAAAAGGTCAATGCAGAAAGTGTTATAATACAAAGTGATTTTAACCCGACTTTGCTAATGTGACATTTGGAGCGTGGTTATGGCAGTCTGATGTGACAGCAGGAGAATGTAGTGTTGTGTCAGTAAATGGCAGAGGGCTTGATAAAAAGGAGGACGTTGTTCACATATTTAGTCTGTGTTTCCCCCCTCTAGAGGGAAGGACTATGAAAAGCCCCTGAAGTGTGAATCTCAAAGGTCAGTAAATACATGAAGGGCTTGTTGAATCGAGAGAAGACAGCAAATTTTTTGAAAAACCATTCATGAATTTTCACACCTGGAAAACAGAAGTTGGATTTAAGGCTGCAGTTGTATACAGAAGCTATAGATCATCCAGAGCTTTTTAAATGCTCATATCCACCTTTGATAAATGTAGCTGACAATCTAAGTGATAACCTGCAGCCAAATGCTAGATTATTGCCTGTGTGCTACAGGTTCATTTTTCAGCACTGTAGGCCTGTTTTAATCACTGAAAGCCTTCCAAGACTCAGGCAGCTTTAGACCAGCAGATAATGTAGCATGATAGCTAATATCAGCAGTGCACATAATTCAGACTGTGAGCTGGCTCTGGAGTTAGTGAGCTTTACAGAAACCTCAGTTCAGTGAAGGACTCTGGGCTCTCGAGACATAAATATGGATACGAAGCACCCTACTGATGCCATGAACCAGCACAGCCAAGCTCCTCTGGGCTTGAGTTCGTCTTAAGCTTCTGTTTTCCTCATTGATATATATTTCAATAAATTTTTTAAGCAAATTTCAAGTTTATATTTTTTTAGCCCTCTATGGTCTTTCGACATGTATGGAAGAGGCTGACTAAAACATAGGAAATATAGAAGATAAAATGTTAGGGTGAAAGACAACTGCATCATGAAACTTATATTTCTAAATCACTCAGACATTTTAAAAATGCTACCCAAAATGGATTCTTCCCAGATGGAACAAATCAGAAACCTAACTGTGTTGAACAAAAAAGTAGTCAGATAAATACATCTCCCTCAGCTTCATAATTGAAGACTTGAGCATGTAAGCAGTTTTCCAAGCTCTTCTTCCCTCAGATATTTGTTTTGATTGACAAAGGAGATTTTGCCAGTATAATTATAATGTTTTCTTGCTGGTTTACTAAATTAAAAGAAAAATTGCCTAGGTCGGAGCATTGCAAAGTTCCTCAGCTCTGACTTGTGGAATTTCGTGTTAAGACTTTCTTAGCAGGAGATCCTAAATGGAATAAAAGTTTATCTTAAATGATCTGTCAGGTTCAATTTATTTGCAGTAATAGGCCTGGGGCTCTTCCATTTAGTAAAACTTTGGCTGCTTTTGCATGGGCAGAAAAACTGGGCGGAAAGGCTCTTTTTGCTGCCTACAGATGCACCCATACAAAACAATTCAGCTAGCATCACTGGCTGGGTTTTTTTTCACATAGGGCTGTGAACAGCTTACTGGAAGAATAACTTTGAGCCTTCACAATCTGCATACATACGTCTTTGTGCTGGGCAGCGGATACTAGCAGAAATGCACACTAACCCTTTCACGGCAGATTTGAGGACTTACATGTAACCTCTTTCCTTCAAACAGTGCTGTTAAAGCCAAGCACAGGGACCAGGGGAAGGTGCAGTTGTCTTAGGGGCTGTGGCCAACTATGGGCTCTTGGCATGCATTAAAATTACGCTTATTGGAACCCCAGAATTTGCAGTGCTTTTCCTGAATTCCAGATAGCTACAAGCTGCAGGTGCACAGGATGATGAGAGATAAGATGATTTTTAAGCCCTATCAGTATCTGTTGCTTTATGCTTTCACCAGCTCATTAATATATAGACTAAAAGAACAGGTGTGAAAGTGTCTCTGCAGTATCCTTCATTACAATATAATTGGTTTCATGATTGTCTGTAATTTATACTCATTCAAGCAGTATTCATTCTAAGTGGCATTTATATTCCCATCATTTCGGATAAATTTAGGATGAAATATTATGAAACGCTTTATTTAAGACTAGTTACATTCCATTTGCTTGCTTTCCTTTGGTCTTCTTGGCTTTGCAACTATTACTGAAAACGGAGGAGACGGGTGTAAAAGAGTGACATGTGACATTTGCATGCCATAAACCAAGCACTCAAAAGTCAGCAATTACAGGATCAAAGGTAAAAAGCACACAAGTAGGTTTTTTTTTTCCTTCTGTTCTCAACTAATGCTGAAAATCTCTAGCAACTGAAAAGTTAGAAGCAGTTGAAGTAAGCTCATTCAAGGCCCAGATGAACTGGAATACTGTGTGCTGACAGACCGATTTTTTACTAGGCAAAAGATTAGGTCATAGAGTGGCTTTTAGTCACTATGCATTAAGAAAATGAAATTGTGTCCCTGTTTTACATTGCTCAGGATGGAGATGGAAACAGAGAGTTGAAACGTTTCATAATGTTACTTTAATTCAGTCAAATGGTTTGCCACTTAGCATTTAGTGGCAAATAGTTTCTGGGCTAATATAGAAACAGGAAGGCTGGACAAGATGGGCAGAAAGGAAATACAGGGAAACCACAGCGTTCTCTGAATTTCCTCTTTGTGAATCCTTTGGTGTCTTTGTTGGTATCCTTCCAGAGCAGAGGACTATTAGAAAACTAAACCTTGAAAACTAGGTTCAGTTCTTACTTTAATAAAAATGCTAAGAACTTTACAACTGGTTAATTTTTTAATGAAAAAATTGTAATGTACATATAGTGTTGTATCAGATCCAGTATAAACAACATCAGTATACCCTCTGTCACCATCATGTGTGGTTTCTAGTCTTTGTAGAGCGCCCGTAGCAATCAGTCCCTGAGATGCTGGCAAACTCCTTTGTGCTTTTACTGGAATGTGTATTCCCTTTTTTCAGATGATGTGAATTTGCTGGGAATTCTTCTCATTTGAGAATTGTGAATTGCTGTTCAATAAATTGATGCTGATTACCTAAACAAAAAAAAAGTAGGTGTCTCCTAAAGGTCTGAAACAGGAGGAAAGCTTCCAAGCTTGTATGCATGGTAGATTTCCCTTCCTGTGCTACAATTTAGCTGCTATTCTCAAGGATAGGAAATTTCCTCTAGTCCATAATTATGAGGCCAAATGAAGATGTAAAGGAACAAAACTGAACAATAGATATTTCTCCTTTTCATCTGGAATGATACTATAAATTGTGCTGTTCTGTAAAAATCAATAGCTGATGCATTAGATGGATAAAACACAATCAACAGATAAAATATAAATGGAGCTACATAACAGTGAATTGGGTCAAATCACATTGGAAGTGGGTCAAGCCTCTAGGAATCCTTTCCTACTGTTGATTATAATGAGAGCACAAGCATTTAAAAGAAGCTTACTGGTTTTAATCAGCAATAGCTTATAGTATGATGAATTACTGCTGTGTATATAAATACTTTAATTAAGCAGTGCTTTTTGAAGACAGTGTAGTTGTACTGTTGTAAACTTGGAGCCTAATCCATCAAAGTTCTGAGTAGATCCTGAAATGTGAAATTGATTATGGGTTCAGGACTTCCAGGATCTTGCTGAATCAAACCTGTAACCTGACAGACAATGGGAGAGACCTTGTCTTGCACATGGCTTAAATATTCATCTGGGCCTATAGCTGGTTTTAATTTTTAAAGTATTATGCCACAGCTCACTTTTATTTAATTGTGTATGATAAAAACCTTGATAGTTAATAAGTACCCAGTTATAGAACATGTGTTAGAATCATAGACTCACAGAATAGTTTGGGTTAGAAGGGACCTTAAAGATCATCGAGTTCCAGCCCCCCTGCCATAGGCAGGGACACCTCCCACCAGATCAGGCTGCCCAAGGCCCCATCCAACCTGCCCTTGAACACCTCCAGGGATGGGACAACCACAGCTTCTCTGGGCAACCTGTGCCAGCGCCTCACCACCCTCATTGTGAAGAAATTCCTCCTTATGTCTCTTCCCAATGTCTCATCTAAATCTGGCCCCCTCCAGCTTATACCCATTGCCCCTAGTCCTATCACTACAAACCTTTGTAAACAGTCCCTTCCCAGTTTTCTTGTAACCCCTTCAGATACTGGAAGGCCCCTGTAAGATCTCCTCAGAGCCTTCTCTTCTCCAGGCTGACCAAACCAAACTCTCTCAGCTTGTCCTTGCACAGGAGGTGCTCCAGCCCTCTGATCAGCTTTGTAGCCCTCCTCTGGATCTATTCCAACAGTTCCATATCCTCCTTATGTTGAGGATTCCAGAACTGGACAGGGTACTCCAGATAAGGTCTCACAAGAGAGGAACAGAGGAGCAGAATCATCTCCCTTGACCTGCTGGTTGTGCTTCTTTTGATGCAGTGCAGGATACGGTGGGCCTTCTGGGCTGTGAGTGCATATTGCCGGCTCATGTCAAGCTTCTCATCAACCAGCACCCCCCCAAATCCTTTTCTGCAGTGCAGCTCTCAATCACATCATCCTCCATCCCATATTAAAATTGCAGGTTGCCCTGACCCAGGTGTAAGACCTTGCACGTGACCTTGTTGAACCTCATGAGGTTCTCACAGGCCCACTTTTCCAGCCTGTCCAGCTCCCTCTAGATGACATGTTCTTGAGTCACATAAAATACAAATTCCTTTTTGCCTGGGGCAAATGTAGAGCTATACCACACATGTGCAAATCTGCTGCAATACTTTCTCACAGGAGTATAAATGCCAAAGGTGTGAATAGAATTTTCTGTTAGCAAAAATGCCTGTACAATTAATCATGTCATTTTGAATGTTTTTTTCATTTTGTTTTGGTTTTGACACATACTCAAACCATGCTTGCCATGTGAAAACCATCATCTAAGTCTGGATGATAAATTTGTTTTATTCAGTAACTGAATATTGTGGAATTCACTGAAAGAGATTTTCATTTACCGTACTACATGAGGTTAAGAATGTAGAACCTTAGAGTCGTTCCTTAGATGTTTGCAGGTTCTTGAATTCCCTGCATGCTCGTATTTACATGAGCATTTGTCTGCTGTGGACTCACACTAAAATATAGCACATCTAAGCCTTAGTGCCTCAGGACAAATCATGTGTTTTCTTATATATCTGGGTGGTCTGCAGTTCCCATAAAGTAACTTGATAGGTGCAGCTTTCCTTAAGACGTCCGTATGCCTAGCGGTAGAGTACCCACGTAAAAGGTGTGTAATTCAGATTTGATTCCATCCTCTGCTTGATTTTGGAACAGGAATTTGCATCAAAGCCTCTCTTTGTTCTGAAGTTACTGAATTGCTCTTGGGGTCTATCTGGGCTGAATTTCTAAGTACTTCATGCTGGACGTTATGTGCTGTGTATAAATATTTAATACATATTTAATAAATATTAATAAATATTTAATAAATATTAATTGGCCACAAAGAAAGCACAAAATGACAGTCCAGGAGCTGGGGCGTTCATCTAGACTGGAGGAAAGCTGAATTTAGACCGTTCATCCAGTTTGTTCGGAGAAGGAATCTAAACTCTTTTTTACTGTCTCAGAGGGTAACTCCTGTGATTGACTGAATGGGTTTAACAGAAATTCCTCTTTCTTGTCACAAAAAAAAATATTGGGTCAGTTCTAGAATATATTTACACTGTTACTTATGCCAATATTTGTGTCTGACCTCATTGCCTAGCTTCTTGAATCTTCTGATCAACACAACTGAAACAGAAGTGGAAATTCCTTAGCTTGTGTTTCAACAGTTATAGACCTTTCAAGTGCTTCATTACCAGGAAAAGCTACAATTAGCTGAAACTATTTGAAATGATAGGAAATTTCAAGAAATAGTCTAAGCTCAAATATATCAGTGCAACAGGAGTCATTTCTGGATGAACTCAGTTTCTGTTTGTGTGCTTGGCTTTATTTGCACAACTTTAACTGACAGCTGGATTTTTGCTTGTGAGCAGGCATTGTTTTCTTTAGTGGCAGCTTTACAAACATTTCTTCCAAACATCTGCTCATTTAAATATTTTCAGAACTATCATAGAATTATAGAATCACCAGGTTGGAAGAGACCCACCGGATCATTGAGTCCAACCATTCCTACCAGTCTCTAAACCATGTCCCTCAGTACCTCATCCACCCGCACCTTAAACCCCTCCAGGGAAGGTGAGTCAACCACCTCCCTGGGCAGCCTCTTCCAGTGCCTAACGACCCTTTCAGTGAAGAATTTTTTCCTTATGTCGAGCCTGA